>PVIY010054167.1:0-14347 GCA_004026745.1 Myrmecophaga tridactyla | reverse complement strand
AAATATATCATCCCACTGTCTTCTCGCCTCCATGGTTTCTGCTGAGAAATCTACACATAGTCTTATTGGGTTTCCCTTGTATGTGATGGATTGCTTTTCTCTTGCTGCTTTCAAGATCCTCTCTTTCTCTTTGACCTCTGACATTCTGACTAGTAATTGTCTTGGAGAACGTCTATTTGGATCTAGTCTCTTTGGGGTACGCTGCACTTCTTGGATCTGTAATTTTAGGTCTTTCATAAGAGTTGGGAAATTTTCAGTGATAATTTCTTCCATTAGTTTTTCTCCTCCTTTTCCCTTCTCTTCTCCTTCTGGGACACCCACAACACGTATATTTGTGCGCTTCCTTTACTTAACCTAACCTCAACCTAACACTAACACTACCCCTAAACCTACATCAATCTCAAAACTAACAACAAAACCAAACAAACCTGAAGTTTCACACCAGTCTTAATTCCACCCTAAGCATAATCCAAATCCTAACCCTAGCTTAAGCCTAACCCTAACCACAATGTCACACTAGTGTCATCCCTACATTAACCTTAATACAAACCCTGAGCTTATCACTAACATTGACATAATCACTTCCAAAAACTGAGTAATAATCACATCTCCACACATTTCCATGCATTTTGAATGGAAATGCATTACAAAGTAAGGTGTCCTAGTGAAAAATTAGAAAAGTTTGTAAATGTGTTTTGAGAGCTCATTGACTTACCAGCTACATTCACTTTCAAGCAATCATTCAGAGAAAACATTTCTGCAGAACACTCAACTACAGCTATGCGAACCATTACCTAAACCTGTTTTGAAAACTTAGAATTGTCCTGGTTCCATTAACTGGTGTAAGAATTTTTCCTAATACTGCAATATTTCAGAGAACCCTTACCTCAAACTTAACTTCGACACAACACTAACACAAGTACAAACAGAAACACAAACCAAAACAGCAAAGAACCATTACCAGCACAAATCCCAAAATCCAAAACCAGTCCCAAAATCAACCCCAAAACAAACGTCAACAAACCCTCACCCTAACCCTCAACATAGAAGTACTCTAATCCTAACTCTAACCTTAAACCCTAACACCAATACCAACCCAAAACCGCACATTAACTCTAACCCCAACCTTAAACCAAACCTCAACATTAAATCTAACCCTAATCCTAACCCTAACCCTAACCCTAACGCTAACATAACACTGAGCTTAGCCTTAACATAATTTGTTTCAGAAACTGAGTAATGTACTTCATCCACACACATCCATTTATATTTTGAGATTAAAACAGGTATTTCAAACCTATCTCACCAAGTTCTAGTTGAGAAAAGTTTGTGAATGTGTTTTCAGAACTGAGTGACATTCTGGCTCCATTCATATTTATATATGTCTTCTGTTTAAACTACCATTTTCACAGAAAACTCAACAATTACTATGCAAATACCTTATCTAATACTTCTTTGAAGGCTAAGAGACTTATTCACTTCCATGCACTTTTTGGACTGAAAGTACTTTCTTCTTAGAACACTGACCTTAACCTAAACCTAACTTAAACTAATACTAACACTTCCTCTGAATCTCCAACAACCTCAAAACCAACAACAAACCCAAACAAATGCAAAGTTTCATACCAGTCTTAATCCCACCCTAAGCATATTCCAAATCCTAACCCTAGCATTAACCTAACCCTAACCCACAACCTCATACAAATGCTCTCCCTACATTAACCCTAATCCTAACCCTGAGCCTAATACTAACATTAAAATAATCACTTTCAAAAACCGAGTAAAAATCATATCTCCACACATTTCCAAGCATTTTTAATGGAAAACACCATTGCAAAGTAATGTGTCCTAGTAAAATATGAGAACAGTTTGTAAATGTGTTTTGAAAGCTCATTGATTTACCACCTCCATTCATTTTCAAGCAATTGTGTCATTGAAAAGCAGCATTTCTGTGGAGTGCTTAACTACAGCTATGCAATCCATTACCTACACCTGTTTTGAAAACTTAGAATTGTCCTAGTTCCATTAACTGGCATAAGACTTTTTACTAAAACTGCAATATTTCAGAGAACCCTTAGCACAAAGGGTTCAACATAACATTAGTGCAACCACAAACACAAATACAAACTGAAACCCCAAAGAACCAATACCAGCACAAATCCCAAAATCCGAACCCAGTCCAAAAATCAACCTCAACCCTAACTTCAACAAACACTCACCCTAACCCAAACCCTAGCCTTGCCCCTATCCTAAACCCAACCCAACTCTAAACCCTAAACCCAACTCCAAGACCAACCCTCAACCAAACACTAACCTTGACCTCAATCCTACACCCAACCTCAACCTTAAATATAAAGCTAACCCCAACCCTCACACAAAACCTCACCTTAACCCTTACCTTAACTCTCACCCTAACTCCAACACTGGGACTAGCCTTAACATAATCTGTTTCAGAAACTGAGTAATGTACTTGGGCCACACATGTCCACATACATTTTTAGACTAAAATAGGATTTTCAAACTTATCTCACCAAGTTCTACTTAATAAATCTGTGAATGTGTTTTGAGAACTGAGTGACATACTGGCTCCATTCATTTTTATATATGTCTTCCATGAAAATGGCATTTTTTTCAGAGAACTCAACAATTGTTTTCAAATCCCTTAGCTAATACTGCTTTGAAGGCTAAGAGACTTAAGGGATCCATTCACTTCCATGCACCTTTTGGACTGAAAGTACTTTCTTCTGAGAACACTGTCCTTAACCTAAACTTAATTTAACCTAACACTACACTTCCTCTAAATCTCCAACAACCTCAAAATCAACAACAAACCCAAACACGAAGTTTCACACCAGTCTTAATACCACCCTAAACACAATCCAAATCCTAATCTTAGCCTTAGCCTAACCCTAACCCACAACCTCACACTAATGCTCTCCCTACATTAACCCTAATCCTAACCCTGAGCCTAACACTAACATTAAATAATCACTTTCAAAAACTGAGTAATAATCATATCTCCACACATTTCCAAGAATTTTTAATGGGAAACACCATTGCAAAGTAATGTGTCCTAGCAAAATATGAGAAGCATTTGTAAATATGTTTTGAGAGCTCATTGACTTAGCGCTGTATTACTTTCAAGCACTTGTGAGGGTGAAAAGCAGAATTTCTGCAGAGTACTCAACTACAGCTATGTGAACCATTATCTAAATCTGTTTTGAAAACTTAAAATAGTCCTGGTTCCATTAACCGGCTTAGGACTTTTTACTAAAACTGCAATATTTCTGAGAACCCTTACCTCAAACTTAACTTCAACATAATACTGACGCAACCACAAACACAAACACAAACCGAAACCAAAGAACAAATACCAGCACATATCTCAACATCCAAACTGAGTCCTGAACTCAACCCCTAAGCTAATTTCAACAAACCCTTACCCTAACTTTAACCCTAACCCTAACCCCAAACCTATCCCTAACCATAAACTCAAAATTAACACCACCCCCAACCCAACACTAACCTTAACCTCAATCTACACCCAACCTCAACCCTAAATCTAACCTTAATCCCAACCCTCACCCTAACACTAACCCTTACCCTAACCATAACCATAACCCTAAACCTGACAGCAATGAGAATAGCCTTAACATAATTTGTTCAGAAACTGTGTAATGTACTTGGTCCACACATGTCCATTCACATTTTTAGATTAAAACATGATTTTCAAACATATCTCACCTAGTTCTAGTTGAAAAATGTCTGTGAATGTGTTTTGAGAACTGAGTGATATACTGGCTCCATTCATTTATATATGTCTTCCATACAAACTAGCATTTTCACAGAAAACTCAACAATTGTTATGTAAATTCCTTCCCTGATACTGTTTTGAAGGCTAAGGGACTTGAGCGATCCCTTAACTTCCATGCACATTTTGACTGAAAGTACTTTCTTCAGAGAACACTGTCTTTAACCTAAACCTAACCTAAACCTAAAACTGACACTAACCTTAGACCTACAACAACCTCAAAACCAACCACAACAACAAACAAACCCGAAGTTTCACACCAGTCTTAAACTCACCCGAAGTATAATCCAAATCCTAAACTTAGCCTAAACCTAACTTTAACCCACAACCTCACACTTATCTATCCTTACATTAACCCTAATCCTAATCCTGAGCCTAACACTGACATAATAATCACTTTCAAAAACCAAGGAATAATCATATCTCCACACATTTCCATGCATTTTTAATGGAAAACAGCATTGCAAAGTAATGTGTCCTATTGAAATATGAGAAAAGTTTGGAAATATGTTTTGAGAGCTCATTGACTTAACAGCTCCATCCACTTTCAAGCAATTGTGTTGGAGCAAAACAGCATTTCTACAGAGCACTTAACTACAGCTACACGAACCATTACCTAAACCTGTTTTGAAAACTTAGAATTGTCCTCATTCCATTAACTAGCGTAAGACTTTTCAGTAAAATTGCAATATTTCAGAGAAACCTTACCTCAATCTTAACTTCAACTAACACTAACACAGTCACAAACACAAACACAAACCGAAACCCCAAGGAACCAATACCAACAGAAACCCCAACATCCAAACCCAGTCCAAAATCAACCCCAACCTTAACTTCAACAAAATCTCACTCTCACCCTAAACCTAACACTAACCCTAACCCCTACGTGAAACCCTAACCTAAACCTACCCTAACCCCAACACCATCACCAACAGTAAATCCAACACTAACCTTAACCCCAAACCTACATCGAACCTCAATCCCAAACCTAACTCATCCCTAACCCTAACCCTAACCCTAACCCTTACTCTAACACTAACACTGAGCCTAGCTCTAACATAATTTGTTTCAGAAACTTAGTAATGTACTTGGTCCATCCACGTCCATACATAGTTTTAGATTAAAATAGGATTTTCAAACATTTCTCACATAGTTCTCTGTGAATGTGTTTTGAGGGAAACATTGGCTCCATTAATTTTTATATGTCTTCCATGAAAACTAGCATTTTCACAGAAAACTCAACAACTGCTATCCAAATCCCTTACCTAAAACTGTTTTGAAGTCTAAGAAGCTTTAGGGACCCATTCATGTACATGCACTTTTTGGATTGAAAGTGCTTTCTTCAAAGAACACTGTCCTTAACCTAAACCTAACCTAAACCTAACACTTACCCTAAACTTACAACAACCTCAACACCAACAACAAACCCAAACAAACTCGAGATTCACACCAATCTTAACCCCTCTCTAAGCACAATCCAAACCCTAACCCTACGCTTAAGCCTAACCTTAACCCACAGTCTCACACTAAAGGGATCACTTTATCCCTAATCCCTAATGCTAACCCTGAGGTTAAGACTAACATTATCATAATCACTTTCAAAACCGAGTAATGATCATATCTACACATATTTCCATGCATTTTTAATGGAAAACAGCATTGCAAAGTAATGTGTTGTAGTAAAATATGAGAAGTTTGTAAAAGTGTTTTGAGAACTCATTGACTTACCAGCTCCATTCACATTCAAGCAATTGTGTCAGACAAAAACAGCATTTATGAAGACCACTCAACTACTGCTATGCGAACCATTACCTAAACCTGTTTTGAAAACTTAGAATTGTCCTGATTCCATTAACTGGTGTAAGAAGTTTTGCTAGAACTGCAATATTTCAGAGAACGCTTATCTTAAAGTTAACTTAAACATAACACTAATGCAACCACAAATGCAAACGCAAACAGAAAGCCCAAAGAACTAATACCAGCACAAGTCCCAACCTCCAAACCCAGTTCCAAAATCAACCCCTAGCCTAACTTCAACCCAAACCCTCACTCTAAACCTTACCATAAACCTAACCCTAACCCTAATCCTGCCCCCAACCATAACCCCATACTTAACCCTAACCTGAACCCCAGCCCCAACACCAACCCTAAACCTAACTCTAAAATTAATCCTAATCCTACACCCAACCCGAACCATAAACATAACCCTTAGTTAGTGTTATGTTTAAGTTAGGTTCAAGGTAAGTGTTCTCTGAAATATTGCCGATTTAGTAAAAAATGTTACACCAGTTAATGGAACCAGGACAATTCTAAGTTCTAAGGGTTATGCTTAAGATTAGATTTAGGGTTAGGGATAAGGTGAACGTTTGCTTTGAAGTTAGACTTGGGGTTGATTTTGGGACTAGTTTAGAGGTTGGGATTTGTGATGGTGTTGGTTCGTTTGTGTTTGTGGTTGCGTTAGTGTTATGTTTAAGTTAAGTTTAAGGAAAGGGTTCTCTGAAATATTGCAGTTTTAGTAGAAAATCTTCCACCACTTAATGGAATGGGGACAACTCTAAGTTTTCAAAACCGGTTTTGGTAATGGTTCACATAGCTGTAGTTCAGTGCTTTGCAGAAATGCTGTTTTTCACTGACACAATTGTTTGAAAGTGAATGGAGCTGGCAAGTCAATGAACTCTCAAAACACATTTACAAACTGTCCTCATATTTTACTAGGAAACATTACCTCATCACAACAGAGGCCAGCACTTGCCCAACCAGACAAGCAGGTACCACCATTTGATCAAATTGTGACATGAACCTGACCATGACACCAACCTAAGACTAACTCTAACCCACAAACTAACACGAATGCTATCCCTACATTAACCCTAAACCTTACTCTGAGCCTAACACTGTTCTCCATTAAAAATGCATGGAAATGTTTGGAGATATGATTTCGGTTTGCATTTGCATTTGTGACTCCATTAGTGTTATGTTTAAGTTAAGTTTAAAGCAAGGGTTCTCTGAAATATTGCAGTTTTAGTAAAAAATCTTACACCAGTTAATCGAACTAGAACAATTCTACGTTTCAAAACAGTTTAGGTAATGGTTCGCATAGCTGTAGTTGAGTGCTCTGCATAGAGCTGATTTTCACCAAAAATTGCTTGAAAGTTAATGGAGCCAGTAAATCAATGAGCTCTCATAACACATTTGCAAACTGTTCTCATATTTTACTGGGAAATATTACTCTGCAATGCTGTTTTCCATTTTAAATGCATGGAAATGTGTGGAGATATTATTATTACTCGGGTTTTGAAACAGATTATGTTAATGTTAGTGTTAGGCTCAGAGTAAGGTTTAGGGTTAATGTAGGGATAGCATTCGTGTTAGTTTGTGGGTTAGAGTTAGTCTTAGGTTGGTGTCATGGTCAGGTTCATGTCACAATTTGACCAAATGGTGGTACCTGCTTGTCTGGTTGGGCAGGTGCTGGCCTCTGTTGTGATGAGGACGTTTCATAGAATTAAATCATGATCATGTCAGCTACATCCACAACTGATTCCATTTGTAATCAGCCAAAGGAGAGTGTCTTCTGCAATGAATAATGCTTAGTTTGATCACTGGAAGCCTTTTAAGGAGAATTCAGAAGTGACAGGCTCTTCCTGTTTTGGCTGGTGAGCCTCTCCTCTGGAGCCCGTCCAGACCCTCTGTCAGAATCATCGGCCTCACCACCTACCCTGTGGATTTTGGACTATGCATTCCCGTGGTCACGTGAGACACTTTTATAAATTTTATATTTGCGAGTGTTCCCTGTTGATTCTGTTTCTCTATACAGAACCCTAGCTAACACATCTTGGTACCAGGAGTGGTTCTTAAGAAACAGAATCTTAAAAATGGTTTTTTATGAACGGTTTTCTACTCTGACTGGACTCAAAGGCACTAAGGCTCAAAGGCACTCTGATTCTCATAATCACAACGACAATCCCAATCCATGGAGTGCGTTGGCAAAAGAGATAGTCAAAATATCACCATTCAATTCTCCTAATGCTTCGCTTGTATGAAGCCAGCCTCTGGGGGATAGTGTTTTTGACACCTTTACAGAGTTTTGTGGAAATAAGTGGTATAGAGATGTTGGCTGATTGTTGTCAGATACACTGTGTACATTAAGGAGTGAAAAGGATGGGCTTAAGTCTTCAAATGAGAAGCTTAAGCACCATCTGACAGATGTAGACATTTCTATGACTATCCTGAAGGAAAATCTTATTTCCTGTAGCCATAGACTTGAGATCTCTGAAAATAGACTCAGAATCTTATTGTTAGAGTAGCAACTTTACAATGTAAACTGAAATCTCAATGCTGCATTGTGTCTGCCATTAAAGTGAAGGCATTGATTGGAAAGGAGTGGGACCATGAAAAATGGGATGGTGAAATATGGATTGATAATGATGTTGGGGGTGAGGTTGAAACCCTGGGTCATGCTGAGTCTTCTCTAGATAACCCTGTAATAATTTCCCCTGAGGGCATAACCACCCCACATCCAGCCTGCCTTGAAGAGTTTGCCACCCAACCTCCTCCTGTAAAGATTAGCCCTAGAGTGATTAATCCTGTTTCACCAGATGAAACTGCAAGTGAAAACCCTGAAGCAAATGGCTTGGAAGATATTTCTAATTCTTTTCATGACCAACCCCCACCACCTCTCATTTCTTCAAGACCTGTAACTAAGCTAAAGTCCCATTAGGCCCCTAAAGGTGAGGAGGCACGTTGTACTCCAAAAGAACTGTGTGAGTTTTCCAATTTATATAGACAGAAATCAAGGGAATATGTGTGGCAATGGATTTTAAGGGTGTGGAATAATGGTAGGAGGAATATAAGATTGAATCAGGTTGAATTTATTGATATGAGTCCACTAAGCAGAGATTCTGCATTCAATATTATAGTTCTAGGAGTTAGAAAAGATTAACAGTTTGTTTGGATGGTTGGTTGAATCATAGATCAAAAAGTAGCCAACATTCTCTGAGGTTGAAATGCCAGAACTGCCCTGGTATAATGTAGATGAGGGGATACAGAGGCATAGAGAGATTGGAATGTTAGAGTGGATTTATCATGCAAAGCTGCTCTTACACCCCAAGAATGTCCGGAGGACGCCCTTTTACCAGAACAGTGAGAAATAAATTTGTGAGACTAGTACCATGATCCCTGAAGAGCTCTGTGGTTGCACTTCTCTGTAGGTCAGATATTACAGTAGGAACTGCTGTCACTGAGCTGGAATCCTTAAACACAATGGGAATGATGGGATGCCGAGTTGGCAGAAGCCAGGTGGCAGCACTTAATCACCAAAGACAGGGTAGACGTGGCTATTATAATAGACAGCAAACTCAAAGCAAGCATCAAAATTATATGACTCACAGAAATTTGTGGTATTGGCTAGTAAATCATGAGGTATCTAGAAATACAATAGAAAGGCAGTCTACTAAATTCTTGTTCGAGCTGTATAAATAAAAGAGTTCTAGGTCGAGTGAACTAAAGTCTAATCTGAATTACAAAAACACAGAGTCATGGCCCCTTAATCAATTTCCAGACTTGAAACAGTTTACAGACCCAGAGCCCCTTGAAAGAAGGGGAGGCCAGGTCCCTTTGGGGGAGAACTCTGTTACACTGCCACAAATTTTTACTGTTAATCTTCTTCCAAGCCTTCCCCAAGGAGACCGACAGCCTTTTACCAGGGTAACTGTGCATTGGGGAAGAAGAAACGATCAGATATTTGGGGGATTATTAGACACTGGTTCAGAAGTGACATTAATTCCAGGGGATCCAAAACATCACTCTGGTCCACCAGTCAGAGTGGGGGCTTATGGAGGCCAGGTGATCAATACAGTTTTAGCTCAAGTCCATGTCACAATGGGTCCAGTGGGCCCCCGGACCCATTCTGTAGTTATTTCCCCAGTTCCAGAATGTATAATTGGTATAGACATACTGAGCAACTGGCAGAATCCCCACATTGGCTCTCTAATTCGTGCAGTGAGGGCTATTATGGTGGGAAAGGCCAAGGGGAAGCCACTAGAACTGCCCCTACCAAGAAAAATAGTAAATCAGAAGCAATGCTGGATTCCTGAAGGGATTGCAGAGATTACTGCTACTCTTAAGGACTTGAAGGATTCAGGTGTGGTGATTCCCACCACATCCCCATTCAACTCTCCTATTTGGCCTGTGCAGAAAACAGATGGGTCTTGGAGGATGACAGTGGATTATTGTAAGCTCAACCAGGTAGTAGCTCCAATTGCAACTGCTGTTCCAGATGTGGTATCATTGTTTGAGCAAATCAATACATCACCTGTACCTGGTATGCAGCTATTGATCTGGCAAATGCTTTTTTCTCAATAGCTATTATTAAGGACTACCAGAATCAGTTTGCTTTCAGCTAGCAAGGTCAGCAATATACTTTCACTGTCATACCTCAGGGCTATATCAACTCTCCAACCCTATGTCATAATCTTGTCCGCAGGGACCTTGATCATTTCTGCCTCCCACAAGACATCACACTGGTCCATTACATTGATGATATCATGTTGATTGGACCTAACAAGCAAGAATTAGCAACTACCCTAGACTTACTGGTAAGGCGTTTGTGTGTCAGAGGATGGGAGATAAATCCAATAAAAATACAGGGCTTTCCACCTCAGTGAAATTTCTAGGTGTCCAGTGGTGTGGGGCGTGTCAAGATATTCCTTCAAAGGTGAAGGATAAGTTGCTGCATCTGGCCCCTCCTACGACCAAAAAAGAGGCAAAACACCTAGTTGGTCTCTTTGGATTTTGGCAACAACATATTCCTCATTTGGGTGTGCTACTCGAGTGATCAGAAAAGCTGCGAATTTTGAATGGGGACCTGAACAAGAGGAGGCTCTGTGACAGGTCCAGGCTGCTGTACAAGCTGCTCTGCCACTTGGACCATATGATCCAGAAGATCCAATGGTGCTGGAAGTGTTAGTGGCAAATAGAGATGCCATCTGGAGCCTTTGGCAGGCCCCTATAGTAGAATCACAATACAGACCCTTAGGATTTTGGAGCAAAGCCTTACCATCTGCTGTAGATAACTACTCTCCTTTTGAGAAACAGCTTTTGGCCTGCTACTGGGCCTTAGTAGAGACTGAATGCTTAACCATGGGCCACCAAGTTACCATGAGACCCGAGTTTCCTATCATGAGCTGGGTGTTGTCTGACCCACCAAGTCATAAAGTTGGGCATGTGCAGCAGCACTCTATTGTAAAATGGAAATGGTATATACAAGATAGGGCCAGAGCAAGTCCTGAAGGCACAATTAAGTTACATGAAGAAGTGGACCAAATGCCTATGGTCTACACTCCTGCCACATTACCTTCTCTTTCCCAGACCAGAACTATGGCCTCTTGGGGGAGTTTCTTACAGTGAATTGACTGAGGAAGGGAAAACTCGAGACTGGTTTATAGATGGTTCAGCCCGATATGCAGGTACCACCCGAAAATGGACAGCTGCAGCATTACAACCCCTTTCTGGGGTGTCCTTGAAGGACAGTGGTGAGGGAAAATCCTCCCAGTGGGCAGAACTTCGAGTAGGGCACCTGGTTGTTCATTTTGCTTGGAAGGAAAACTGCCCACAGGTGCATTTGTATACTGACTCCTGGGCTGTTGCTAATGGTTTGGCTGAATGGTCAGGGACTTGGGAAGACCATAATTGGAAAATTGGTGACAAAGAGGTGTGGAGAAGTATGTGGATAGACGTTTCTGAGTGGGCTAAAAACATGAACATATTTGTGTCCCATGTGAATGCACACTAGAGGGTGACTTCAGCAGAGGAAAGTTTTAATAATCAAGTGGATAAGATGACCCATTCTGTGGATACCAGTCAGCCTCTTTCCCCAGCAATTCCTGCCATTGCCCAAAGGGCTCATGAACAAAGTGGTCTTGGTGGTAGTGATGGAGGTTATGTATAGGCTTAGCAACATGGACTTCCACTCCCCAAGGCTGACGTGGCTATAGCCACTGCTGAATGCCCAATCTGCTAGCAGCAGTGACTCACACTCAGCCCCCAATATGGCACCATTCCCCGAGGTGACCAGCCAGCTACATGGTGGTAGGTTGATTATATTGGACCACTCCTTTCATGGAAGGGGCAGTGATTTGTTCGAACTGGAATAGACACATACTCTGGATATGGGTTTGCTTTCCCTGCATGCAATGCTTCTGCCAAAACTACCATCCATGGGCTTACAAAATGCCTTATCCATCGTCATGGTATTCCACATAGTATTGCTTCTGATCAAGGAACACACTTCACGGCAAATGAAGTGCGGGGATGGGCACATGCTCATGGAATTCTCTGGTCTTACCGTGTTCCCCATCATCCAGAAGGAGCTGGATTGATAGAATTGGAAACTCAATTATGGTGCCAACTTGGTGGCAATACCTTGAAAGGCTGGGGTAATGTTCTCCAGGAAGCTGTATATGCTCTGAATCAGCGTCCACTGTATCATGCTGTTTCTCCCATAGCCAGGATTCATGGGTCCAGGAACCAAGGGCTGGAAATGGGAGTGGTACCACTCACTATTACCCCTAGTGATCCACTAGGAAAATTTTTACTTCCTGTCCCTGCGACCCTGAGCTCTGCTGTTCTATAGGATTTAGTTCCAAAAAATGGAGTGCTTCCTCCAGGAGAAACAACAATGATCCCATTGAACTGGAATCTAAGACTGCCGTCTGGTCACTTTGGGCTACTTACACCACTGGATCAACAAGCCAAGAAGGGGATTACATTATTGTCTGGGATGATTGACCCTGACTATCAGGGGTAAGCAGTACTGCAACTACATAATGGAGGTAAAGAAGAGTTTTCTTGGAATATAGGAGATCCCCTAGGGGGTCTTTCAGTACCACCACGCCCTGTGACTAAAATCAATGGAAAACAGCAACATCCCAATCCAGGAAGACTATCAATGGCTCTGAAACTTCAGTAATGAAGGTTTGGGTTACCCCACCAGGCAAAGAACCACGACCAGCTGAAGTGCTTGCTGAGGGTAAAGGGAACATGGAACATTGACCACGTGATCAGTTACAGAAATGAGGAGTGTAATACTGTTTTGTTCATGTTATACTATTTAAGTTGTATGATGTCAAGTTTAAGAATGAATATTACCCAAGGATTTGCACCCTATTCTGGAGAGATTTAATGTGCTGCCAGTTACATGCAGGATAGTTGAGTATTGTTAAGTGAAAGAAAAAATGTGTTTTATTGTTTTTTATTTAGAAATTAGATACGGTTTAAGGTCGTATGTATAGCTGCCAAGCTGACAAGGGGTAGACTGTCACGGTCAGGTTCATGTGTCAATTTGGCCAAGTGGTGGTACCTTTTTGTCTGGTTGGGCAAGTGCTGGCCTGTCTGTTGCGATGAGGACATTTCATAGAATTAAATCATGATCATGTCAGCTACATCCACAGCTGATTCCATTTGTAATCAGCAAAAGGAGAGGGTCTTCTGCAATGAGCAATGCTTAATCTGATCACTGGAAGCCTTTTAAGGAGGATTCAGAAGAGACAGGCTCTTCCTGTTTTGGCTGGTGAGCCTCTCCTGTGGAGTTCGTCCAGACCCTCCATCGGAGTCAGCGGCTTCACAGCCTCCCCTGCATATTTTGGAATATGTGTTCTCGTGGTCACGTGAGACACTTTTATGAATTTTATAATTGCGAGTATTCCCTGTTGATTCTGTTTCTCTAGAGAACCCTAACTATTACAGGTAGTGTTAGGATTTGGATTGTGCTGAGGGTGGGATTAAGATTGATGTGAAGTTTTGGGTTGGTTTGAGTTTATTGTTGGTTTTGAAGTTGTTGTATGTTGATGGGTAGTGTTAGTGTTAGGTTTGGGTTAGGTTTAGATTATGGATAGTGTTCTCTGAAGAAAGTACTTTCAGTCCATAAAGTGCATGTAAGTGAATCGACCAATTAAGTCTCTTAGCCTTCAAAACAGTATTAGGTAAGGGACTTGCATAGCCATTGTTGAGTTTTCAGTGAAAATGCTAGTTTTCACACCAGACATACATCAAAATGAATGGAGCCAGTATATCTCTCAGTTCTCAAAGCACGTTTGCTGATTTCTTTCAACTAGAATTAGTTGAGATTTATTGGACAATGCTGTTTTATGCTAAAAATAGGTATGGACATGTGTGGACCAAGTATATTACTCAGTTTCTGCAAAAAAAATTATGTTAAGGCTAGGCTCAGTGTTAGGGCTAGGGTTAGGTTTGGGGTTGGGTGTAGGGTTGAGATTAAGGATAGGTTTGGGTTTAGGATTGGTGTTGAAGTAGGGGTAAGGGTTAGGGTTAGGGTTGGGGTTATGGTTGGGGTGAGCATGAGGGTTAAGGGTTAGGTTTAGGGTGAGGGTGAAGGTGAGGGTTTGGGTTGAAGTTAGGCTTGGGGTTGATTTTGGACCGGGTTTGAAGGTTGTGATTTGTGCTGGTATTGGTTCTTTCAGATTTTGGTTTGTGTTTGTGGTTTCATTAGTGTCGTGCTGAAGTTAAGTTTATGGTAAGTGT
>PVIY010054166.1:0-14350 GCA_004026745.1 Myrmecophaga tridactyla | reverse complement strand
TGATATAGGCATTTAGGGCAATAAATTTCCCTCTTAGCACTGCCTTTGCTGCATCCCATAAGTTTTGATATGTTGTGTTTTCATTTTCATTTGCCTCGAGATATTTACTGATTTCTCTTGTAATTTCTTCCTTGACCCACTGGTTGTTTAAGAGTGTGTTGTTGAGCCTCCACATATTTGTGAATTTTCTGGCACTCTGTCTATTATTGATTTCCAACTTCATTCCTTTATGATCTGAGAAAGTGTTTTGTATGATTTCAATCTTTTTAAATTTATTGAGACTTGCTTTTTGACCCAGTATATGGTCTATTCTCGAGAATGATCCACGAGCACTTGAGAAAAAGGTGTATCCTGCTGTTGTCGGGTGTAATGTTCTAAAAATGTCTGTTAAGTCTAGCTCATTTATTGTATTATTCAACTTCTCTGTTTCTTTATTGATCCTCTGTCTAGATGTTCTGTCCATTGATGAGAGTGGGGAATTGAAGTCTCCAATTATTATGGTAGATGTGTCTATTTCTCTTTTCAGTGTTTTCAGTGTTTGCCACATGTATTTTGGAGCATTCTGGTTCAGGGCATAAATATTTATGAGTGTTATGTCTTCGTGCTGAATTGTTCCTTTTATTAATACACAGTGTCCTTCTTTGTCTCTTTTAACTGTTTTACATTTGAAGTCTAATTTGTTGGATATTAGTATAGCTACTCCTCTTTTCTGATCATTATTTGCATGAAATATCTTTTCCCAACCTTTCGCTTTCAACCTATGTTTATTCTTGGGTCTAAGATGTGTTTCCTGTAGACAGCATATAGATGGGTCCTGTTTTTTAATCCATTCTGCCAGTCTATGTCTTTTGATTGGGGAGTTTAATCCATTAACATTTAGTGTTATTAGTGTGCGGGTAGTATTTTCTTCTACCATTTTGCTTTTTGGATTTTGTATGTCATATCTGATTTTCCTTCTTTTTACCTTTACTCATAGTCTTCCTTTCTACACTCTTCTCCACACCTCTCTCTTCTGTCTTTTCATATCTGTCTCTAGTGCTCCCTTTAGTATTTCTTGCGGAGCTGGTCTCTTGGTCACAAATTCTCTCATTGATTTTTTGTCTGAGAATGTTTTAATTTCTCCCTCATTTTTGAAGGACAATTTTGCTGGATATTCAATTCTTGGTTGGCAGTTTTTCTCTTTTAGTAATTTAAATGTATCATCCCACTGTCTTCTTTCCTTCATGGTTTTTGCTGAGAAATCTACACATAGTCTTATTGGGCTTCCCTTGTATGTGATGGATTGCTTTTCTCTTGATGCTTTCGAGATTCTCTCTTTCTCTTTGACCTCTGACATTCTGATTAGTAAGTGTCTTGGAATACGTCTATTTGGATCTATTCTCTTTGGGGTATGCTGCACTTCTTGGATCTGTAATTTTAAGTCTTTCATAAGAGTTGGGAAATTTTCAGTGATACTTTCCTCCATTAGTTTTTCTCCTCCTTTTCCCTTCTCTTCTCCTTCTGGCACACCCACAACATGTATATTTGTGTGCTTCATATTGTCATTCAATTCCCTGAGTCCCTGCTCATATTTTTCCATTTTTTTCCCTATAGTTTCTGTTTCTTGTCAGATTTCAGATGTTCCATCCTCCGGCTCACTAATCCTAGTTTTTGCCTCTTGAAATCTACCATTGTAGGTGTCCATTGTTTTTTTCATCTTTTCTGCCATGCCTTTCATTCCCATGAGTTCTGTGATTTGTTTTTTCAGACTTTCCATTTCTTCTTTTTGTTCATTCCTTGCCTTATTTATATCCTCCCTCAATTCATTGATTTGGTTTTTGATGAGGTTCTCCATGTCTGTTCGTATATTCTGAATTAATTGTTTCAGCTCCTGTATCTCATTTGAATTGTTGGTTTGTTCCTTTGATTGGGCCATATCTTCAATTGTCCTGGTGTGATTTGTTATTTTTTTGCTGGTGTCTTGACATTTAATTACCTTAACTAGTTAATTCTGGAGATTGCTCTCACTTCCTTTTCGTAGGGTTTTCTTGCTGCATGGATTCATTGTCTATCTGTTCTTTGACATTCAGTTCAGCTTATTCTGGACTTCTAGCTTAGGTTTTGTTTAAAGGAGGAGAATTTTTCAGTTCTTGTTTTCTTGTTTCTTGCCCTGCTGTTATGGTGCCTTCCCCCCCCACCCTTAGGAGGGTCTGCTTAGGTATTGTAGACCCCAGATGGATTTTCCCAGGCCAAACTGGCCTCCTATCAGGAGGAAAGAGTCACCTGTGTTGGTTTTCCCTGAGGATGAGACCCAGTAGTTTGAAACGCTTTCCTGTGAAGTCTCTGGGCTCTGTTTTTCTTATCCTGCCCAGTATGTGTTGCTTGTCTGCCTGTGGGTCCCACCAGCATAAGATGATGCAGTACCTTTAACTTTGGCAGACCCTCCCTGCTGGGGGCGTGGTGGAGACAGAGGAGATATTGTAGGCTGGTTTTAATGGCTTCAAATTACCAAGCCTTGGTGTCTGAGTTCCTTAAGGGAGGGATTCCACCTGAGTTGGGCTTCACCCCTCCCCCAACTCAGGAGGACTCCCTCCCTTAAGGAACTCAGACACCAGGGCACAGGTTCCAGACAAGCCCTCAATGCACTTCTTTCTGCCTATGCCTGGGGCAGTTGCAGCCTGAGAAGTCCTGCCGCTGAATCCAAAAGCAGTCAAGCCTTTGTAGAAACACAGCCACAAAAACCTGTTTCCTTTTTTTTTTTTTCTTTTTCCGTCAGCCCTGCCCCCTTGGAGTCGGGGCAAAATTGAGCAACCTCCACTTTGACCAGGTTCACCTGAGATGGGGGCCTATTTTTCGTAGTCAGAATTTGTTAATTAATACCACAATTGGTGTTTGGTTGGGCTCAGCCCCTGCTGCTGGTAAAGTCTCTTTCCTTTCCCTCTGGGAAGCAGCCTGTGGGGAGGGGTGCCGGCCACCGTGACTTGGGGAACTCACGCTTCTGGGGAGGCTCACAGCCTGTCCAGCTGGTCCAGACTGGGGTACGCTGTGTGTCTGGTCACTGATGTGGCCCCAGGAGGTGTTCTGTACTGTTTCTGGTTATTTAGTAGTTGTTCTGGAGGACAAACTAAAACACGCACATTGCTAAGCCGCCATCTTGGCCTGGAACCCCGCCATATGATCTTTTAACGCCATTGCTAGGTATATACCTAGAGGAACTGAGAGTGGGGACATGAATGGACATTTGCACATTGGTGTTCATGGTGGCTGCATTTGCAGTTTGCAATGGATGGAGATGGTCTAAGAGTACAATGATGGGAATGGAAGGGGAACTGAGTTGTATACACACAATCAACGACTGAACAGATGCAAGAAGGAATGAAGTTGTGAGGCATGCAACTAGGAGAATGAACCTTGAGGATGGTATATTGAATGAAAAGTCAGAAACAAAAAGACAAATATTATCATGCCTCACTCATATGGACTAATATAATATACAATTTGGAGAACTGAAGTCAAGAGCAGGTTGGGGTCTGTTGTAAAGGGTCCTAGATTGTAAGCTCTTAGAGCAGTCACATCTGTTTTGTAGGTATAACTGTTTTTTCTAAATTCTGAGAGTATTTGTGTATAATCTGGTCATTCCCTGAAACTTTGGGTATTTATATGACACCTGAGTCTCAGAGTGAGAGACTGAAGCAATGAAAGTCAGCATTACCTCTACAACAACTGTTAAAAAGTTGAAAACTTGCTCAGACTTTGGCTAGAGAGATATGAATAAGGCTGATCTGGATAGGATTAAGGTAAATTAAAATACAGGGTGAAGAATAATATGGTCCATATTTTAAAACTTCAACCTCTATGTGAGACCAAAGGGAGAGATTTTTGTGTGTGTGTGCAATATTTATATTTCAGGTAGCACATTACCTAATTTAACTTGTATAGTCAGTTGATTTGAGAACCCTAATTACATGGAATGTTGAATAGGGCATGAGATCTTGTTGGTGTGTACAGATTAGGGCAATGCTCCAATAAATCCCAGAGTAATTTGGGCAGAGATTTAAAAAATATTTGCAAAGTCCCCTTGGGGGACTGGGGAAAAGGAAGAAATATTAAACTTGCCCATCTGGGAAATTCCTGATATTCTCGCAAGCAGCGGGGCAACAAATTCAATATTCTGAGCCCTTGATTTTGGGGTTCACCCCTATGGAACTTATTCCTGCATAGGAGAAGCTAAGCCTACTTATAATTATGCCTAAGAGTCATCCCCAGAGAACCTCTTTAGTTGGTTAGATGTGGCCTCTCTCGCTAAGCCAACTCAGCAGGTAAACTCACTACCCTATCCCCCCTACATGGGACATTTACTCCCAAGCAAGTAAACCTCCCTCACAGTGTGGGACAGGACTCTTGGGATAAGCCAGACCCAGAATCATGGAATTGAGAAAGCTGTCTTGACCAAAAGGGAGAAGAAAGAAATGAAACAAAATAAAGTTTCAGTAGCTGAGAGATTTCAGAGCCGAGAGCTTATCCTGGAGGTTATTCTTATACATTACATCGATAGCCCTTTTTAGTTTATGGTGTATTGGAGAGGCTAATGGGAAGTGCCTTAAACTGTTGAACTGTATTTCTTGATTCTTGAAGATGATTTTGTAACTATATAGCATTTACAACGTGACTGTGTGATTGTGAAAATCTCATGTTTTCACAATAAATAAACAAATAATGGGGGGATATAGGGGTAAAAATAATTGGGTAGATTGAAATACCAGTGGTCAATGAGAGGGAGGGTAAGGGTATGGAATGTATGAGCTTTTTCTTTTTATTTATGTACTAAAAATGATCATGATGTTGAATACACAACTAAGTGACCACAGTGTAAGCCACTGATTATATACTATGGATGGACTGTATGTGTGTGAAGATTTCTTAATAAAAGTATAAAAATATTGATTGTTATTTATGTCTTACATAATGTACATTGGAGGGATAATGAAATACAATGAACACATTTGACAGCCCAAATGAAATGAACTAATTTTTTGAAAAGACAGAATTTGAAAACTCATACAAGGAGAAACAGGCAATCTGAATAGGCCTATATTTACTAAAGACATTGAATTGATAATTAATAATCTTTCAAAAAAAAAGCACTAGATCCAGAGAGTTCACTGGTGAATTCTGCTGAACATTTGCAGAAAAAATGATAACAATTCCTCACGGTTTCCTCAAGAATATAGAGCATATGGAACACTTCCTATTTATTCTATGAAACATCATTGCCTTAGCATCAAAATCAGATAAATCATTACAAGAAAAAAAATACAATTACAATATGTCTCATGAATATAGATGCAGTAATATTCAATAAAATATTGGGAAATTGAATCCAACAATGTAAAAAAGGAATTACATACCAGGAGCAAGTAGAATTTATTCTAAACATGTAAGGCAGGCTGAATATTTGAAAATCAATTAGTGTAATCCACCACATCAACAGACTAAAGAAAAAATATCATATGATCATATCACTTGATTAAATAAAAGCATTTGACATAATTCAAAACCCTTTCATGGTAATGGCTCTCAGCAAACTAGGAATAGAGGGAGACTTCCTCAACCTGAGAAAGAACATCAACAAAAATCTACAGCTAACAACATCATTCTTAAAGGTGAAAACTTGGACACTTTCCCCCTAAGATCAGGAACAAGGCAAGATTCTCCTCTCCTTCTACTCTTCTTCATCAGTGTGTTAGAAGTTACATCCAGTGAAAGAAAAGGAAATTGATGCAGACTAGGAATGAAACAATAAATGTCCTTTTTCACAGATGACATATTTAGAAAATCCCCACAGATCAATAGAGAATCTCCAGGAAATAAGTGAGCATAGGAGCATTGTAGACAAGGTTGATATACAAAAATCAATTGTTTTCTTATATATCAATAATGGACAATTTGTGTTGGAATAAAAATAACAGCAACATTTAAAACAGCTCTGCCCAAAATTAAATTATTATGTATAAATCAAACAAAATATACAGAATCTGTATGTGAAAAACTACGAAGTTCTGATGAAAGAAATTAGAGAAGATATAGCTAAATGGAGAGATATTCTATTGTTCATATATTGGAAGACTCAACATTAAATGATGTAAGTTCTTCTCAACTTGATCTAGAGATTTGACACAACCCCAGTGAAAAATTTCAGTAGGCAAAACAAAATGAAGTGACAAAAAAGTCAATAAGCTATTTTTTTTGTACGCTATGTGGCGGGGGTCACATTTCATTATTTTTCCATGTGAGTATCCCTTTATTGCAGCACCATTTGTTGAATTTTTGTTTGTTTTGTTTTGTTTGTTTGTTTTTTGGGAAGTGCCTGGACCAGGAATCCAGCCAGGGTCTCCCGCACAGCAGCCGAGAATTCTACCACTTATATCCCCTTGGTAGGCTATTTTGATAGATATGGACAAAATGTTTCTTCAATTTATATGGAAAAGCAAAAGACCTAGAATACCCAACATAATACAGAGGAAGAACAAAATTGAAAGACTCTCACTACTCAATTCCAGGACTTATAAAGCTACAAGAATCAAGAAAGCATGATGTTGGTGAAAGAATAGACGTGTGAATAAATAGAATGGAATGGAGAGTCCAGAAATGGACCCCTGAAAATATTATCAACTGATCTTTGATGAAGGAGCAAAGGCAATTCAGTGGAGAAAGTACAGTCTTTTGGCAAATTCTGCTAGAACACCAGGACTCTTAAATGTGAATAAGATGGGACCAGGAACAGCACTTACACTTTTCACAAAAAATCAAGTGAAACAGATTCAGATTAACGTGCAAAACCATAAAACTCCTAGAATAAAACACAGGAGGCAATCTAGGAGAACTTAGGTTGGTGATGAGTTTTTCGCTATATCACCATGGTAGTTTGAAGCTCTTATTACCCCCAGAAAAGGCCATGTTCTTTTAATCCATTCCTGTGGGTTCAGACCTGTTTAATTAGTTTATTTCCTACCTCACCGAAGGTGGGTCTTAATCCTCTTCCTGGAGTCCTTTTTAAGAGGATCAACACATACAGAAGTTAAGAGATGAGATTCAGAGAAACACCCAGAGAAGCTGAGAGACAGAGCAGCCAGAAGCTGAAAGCAACGAAACCTTGGAGAGAAGCAGCAGTAGCACCATCATGTGCCTTCCCAAGCTCGCCAATAGCCTTTTTTCAGAGTCTAGATATCCTTCTGTTGATGCCTTGAGTTGGATGTTTTTGCAGCGTAAGAACTGCAAATTGTAAGTTAACAGTTCCCCACTGGAAAAGTCAACCCATTTCTGGTATATTGCATCCTTCCCTGGCTTCAGCCAACCAAAACAATCACCAAAGGCACTATCCATGAGAGCAAAAATTGGTAGTTTGGACTTAATAAATTTCTTTGAAATAAATTATAGAAAGGGTCAAATGACAAACTACAGACTAGGAGAAAATAATTGCAAAACACTTCCCTGATAAAAAACTTGAGTACAGAATATATAAATAATGTATACCATGCAACAATAAGAAAACAAACAATCCACTTTAAAAATGAACAAAAGATCTGAACAGACACCTTACCAAGAAGACATATAGATGGCAAGTATACATATGAAAATATGCTCAACATCATTTGTCATTAAGGAATTGCAAATTAAAACAACAGAGAGCTACTGTTAAAATGGCTTTAAAAAAAAGACAAAAAACCAAACCTAACAATCCTCAAAGCTGGTGAGAATATAGAACAAGAGGGCTCTCCTTCATTGTCACTATGGATTCCAAGAAAGTTTGGTAGTTCCTTATAAATCTAACAATCTTATCACCCAATTCAGTAATTCTGACTCTTGGTATTTACCCAACTAATCTGAAAGCTTATGTCCACACCAAAACCTACATGTAAATATCTACAGTGTCTAGCAATGTTATTCATAATTGCCTCAAACTGGAAGCAACAAAGATATCTTTCAGTAGTAGGCTATATAAATAAAGACAGATAAATGAATTTTGATTTATTCATACCATACAATATTATTTGGGGATAAAAAAGAATGACCTATCCAGTCAGTTAAAAACAAATGAATCTTACGTGGATATTGCTAAATGAAAGACGCCAATTTGAAAATTTACATACTGAATCTGTGGTTCCAAATATATGACATTCTGGAAAAGGCGAAACTACTGCAATGTTTAAATAATAAGTGGTTACTAGGGGCTCAGGGCTGGGCAAGGGGGAGAAGACTATTGAATAGCTGAAGCACAAGGGATTATTTAGGAAGGCAAAATTACACTACACTTTTGTTAAGACTTATAGAATTTTGTAGAAAAAAGAATGAACCCTTATGTGTTCAACTTAAAAAAATCATTTAGGAGGTTGGGGGTCTCAGCATGGGATGAGGATGTGAATAAGATGGACCCAGAAACAGCCCTTACACTTTTCACAAAAAAATCAAGTGAAACAGATTCAGATATAAAATTCAGATATAAAATGCAAAACCATAAAATAAATTTACAAATTTATATAGAAACCTCCCTGAAGGGGATGGGGAAAAGGGTCCTGACCTAAGTAATTCTGGAAATCAATGGAGTCTATAAGACTAACAGCAAAAGAAATGGTATATGCACACTATCCTCTGGTTGATACCATTGTTTCCCATGGGAATATTAGTTAACAATATTGATACCACTACAGATGTATACTGGAACTGAACAATTAAGTCAATGAATGGTAGATGATGGGAGCCAAGTTTCTTACCCATTCAAATGGAGGTTTACAGATAAACAAGAAGAATAGGCTATAATGAACCATGACATAGTGAATTAGAGTTGGCTCACCAGCATGAACTCGTGTTCAGCTTAATATAGATACATATAGTGACATATAGACGTATTATAGATATAGAAATATTTATAAATATGCATACATGCACAACTTCTGATACACACATATATTTCCTCTCTCTGTCATCTGACAGGGCCTAGAATCAATGACACCCTGGTAGCAATGAGCACACCTAGTGCTGAAATCTTGGCTTCTAGTACCATATTCCAGTTAAAGGATTAAGAGTTTTTTAGATAATTGGCTTATTCTGGTATAGGAGCAGGAAATGTGCCAGATGAGCCGGAACTTCTTGTACTGCCAGAAAGTGGGAATATTCTACAATGTTGGGGGTACGTCAAAAGAACACATGAGCCCATGCATCCTTTTGACATATCCCCAACATTGTAATTTCTGAAAGAGTTCCCCATGGAAAAAGCTGGAACAATTTGAGAAAAAAAAAGTATTATTGAATTATAACCCAAAGTATAAAATGAGTATCTGTGAGTTCATATTGATATAAATAAATGATTATGTAAATAAATTAATGGAGGAGAATAGCCAAATCTCACACATACAAAAATTCCAGGCAATTTATGCAGACACTCCATGCTCAGGGAAATGCATCATACCCCTTAAGTGTGGACATACAGAGTGACTTGTTTCCACAAGGTACAGTAGTAAAAGGGATACAAAAAGAGTAGCTTTACAGTAGAGAAATCTTACAAACACTGCCTCAGTTAGGTGATGGTCAATATCAACAGTACTAAATCATATTGATAGTGTGTAACTTTGATATAATGTGATGAAAATGACACTTTTTGCCTATGTTATCCTTCCCCTAAAACCCATAACTTCAATCCAATCATGAGAAAAACATCAGGCAAATCCCATTCAAGGGACAGTCTATAAAATACTTGACCTGTACTCCTTAAAACGGTCAAGGTCATCAAAAACAAGGAAAGTCTGAGAAACTGTCACAGTTAAGAGGATTCTAAGGAGACATGATGAATAAATGTAATATGGTGTCCTGGATAGGATCTTAGAACAGTAAAAGGGTATTAGGTAAAAACTAAGAAAATCTTAATAAAGTATAGACTTTAATTAATAATAATGTACCAACATTCATTCATTAATTGAAACCCATGTATCATACTATTGCAAGACATTAATTATGGGGAAACTAGGTACAAGGTATATGGGAACACTGTAATATTTGCTCAATTTTTCTGTAAATCTAAAATTGCTCTAAAATTTAATTGTCAAAGTAAAACAAACAAACAAATAAATAACTACCATCTGTTATCTATCTTGTTCTTAGATCATGGACCAATCACAACTGGGTTAAGTCAAAAAGGAAAGAGTGCTCAGATGGAATTAGAGTCCATTTATAAATGAGTCTATTTTTCAAGCTGTATGAAAAGCAAATACAAATGATTTTTGATTTGTTGCTATGGTTTGAAGCTATTGTTGCTCTAGCCTCATTCTATTAGTGCATACTGCTGTGAGCAAACTATAAATAATCAAAGAGAGTGGCTTTCAGGATGGTAAGCTCTGTATGTAAAATATATTTCATCTAATTCTCAGGAAAACTCTCTGAGATATATCATCACTTCCATTTTGCATGTGATGAAATTATGATCAGAGCTAAGATACTTGGTTAAGGTTTTTCAAATATTGTGACTTTTATTCAGAATTGGAACCTAGATTTGTTTCCAAATCTCTAGATTACTTTTAAAAATCATGTAATGTCCTTTCCCTACCTTACTATCAATGAACATAAGTAGACATTCTTTTTCTGAAAACTTGCCAAAATATGAGAGTTAGCTGCTGCTAGTTTTCATTTATTATTAATAATTAAATTAAGGGAAATAATTCTTTATCCTCTTAAAATGCCCAAGAACTCTTCAGATTTTCTCTTAATTAATATTTTATCTAAGCATGAATCCCATGATCTTAATGGGCATTGTGATGGTTTGAAGCTGTATATGTCCCAGAAAAGTATGTTCTCAAAGTTAATCCATTCCTGTGGATATGGACCCATTGTAATTAGGATTTTTTGGTGCATAGGATCTTAAGTTAAGATGTAGCCCACCTAATTCAGGATGGGTCTTAAACCTCTTCTTGGAGTCCTTTATAAGACAATGAAAGTTAGACAAAGAGAGTGAAAGCCATAGAAACAAGAAGCTGGGAGCAATGGAACCTGGAAGAGAAGGAAGAGAGGAGCAGAAGTTGCTATGTGACAAAGGAATCCAGGATCGCTGGCAGCTGGTCTTCAGGAAGAAGTATCTTAATGATGATGCCTTGATTCGGGCATTTTCACTGATTCAGAACTGTGAGTTTGTAAGCTAATAAATTCCCACTGTAAAAGCTAATTCATTTAGTTTTAGCAAACTAAAACAGGCTTCATGAAAATTAATGGAAAATAGTATACATCTTACTAATACTTAACATGTGACTTCATCTTCCCTACATTTGCTTTAATCTTCATTTTTGTCTTCACTTATGTCAGTTGATATAACATTTACCAGTAGTTCTGGAAAACTCAACTGGAATGCCTAATTGTGATTATATTTAGATTTCTGGACAAATTAACTTAATGATTATCTGGAAAGAGTGAATTTGTGTGGAGAAAGGACACTTGTCTAGGAGACTAGAGTTCAAATTCTATTCCAGTCTCTGCCTCTGAGCTAGCCATGGAACCTTGGGTGGGCCATCACTCCTTTTCCAGTTGGATTTCCTCATTTGTATCAATAGAAAGGACCAAGTGATCTCTGAATTAACTTCTTCTTTTACACTTCTGTGATGAGAAAATGTGGGCTTATTTCTGTAATTCAGTCAAGTTTTCAAAGTGGTAAGAGTTTGTGAATAAGACCATTGTTTGGAATTTGGGGCTTCCCAACCAAGGGGAGAGAAGCCACTTGGGTTGGGGGGTGGGTGAGAGTCTTGGGGTTTTTTTTAGAGAGAGATCTTCTCCTTTTGGGCTTAGAATGTCAGCTGATACGTTTTGCCTACCAGGAAGGAGGGTTGATCACAATTTTGTAGTCCAAAACAAAACAAAACAAACAAAACAAAGAAAGAAAGGGTAGGAAGAAGCAAAATCCATGACTAAATTTTGCCTTGCTCTAAAAGAAAAGCTGGTGAAATTTAGAAATATATCTTTGTCTCTATTCACCCAAGCTCGCTACCTGAACCAACAACTGCTCCTGAAACTTTCCACATTAAACTTCCAGTTCCAGTAAAGTTCATAGCAGCCTCTAAAACTACATTAGGAGGTGACAACATAACATTCCTTTGGGTCTGATGAATAGAGGCTTAAAGTGTGAGGGCTGAAAAGGTTTTCAGAGGGGAAGGGACACACAACTGAGTTTCTATGTGTAGTATGTTAATGACCCCAACTGGGTGCTTTCTATGTCTTATTTCTAATCCTTCTAACAATCCTAAAATCAGGTTGTCTACAAAAGAAGAGACTGAGGTTCAAAGTGGGTAAATAACTTTCCTTGTTTCACTGAACTCTAAAGTACTGGTTTGACTTTTTAAACTAAATCTGCCTGACTATTCCTCTCAGTTCTATGCACACCAGTTAATTCCTAGTCTTGCTTTAAACCCACCCCTGAGAAAACTTCTTTGACCCTCCTGAGAAGGAGGGTAAGTTTTATTGAGTGGATCACAGAGTATTTCATATCTTTCTCTTCTACCCACTTGTGAATGTCTGGATAACAGGGACTGTGTT
Source organism: Myrmecophaga tridactyla (assembly GCA_004026745.1). Lineage (NCBI taxonomy): Eukaryota > Metazoa > Chordata > Mammalia > Pilosa > Myrmecophagidae > Myrmecophaga > Myrmecophaga tridactyla. The sequence continues at coordinate 1,804 of PVIY010054166.1, read as the reverse complement.
TTATTGGGCTCAAAATCGTTAGTGTCTGGCAAGTTGTAGATGCCCAGAAAACATTTTTTCAGCCCAAGTCATACAATTAATTGGGCACAGAGTCAGAATTAAATCCAGACCTCTTGATTCCCAGTCCAGTACTCTTTCACCACCACATTAGTACTTTTAGATTTTAAATCACATCCAATTTCCACATAAAACCTCCTTGCACCCTCATCCCAAACCACATATACTATTTGTATGAGAAGAACAGTGGGTTCAATCCCAGTTACAAAGACTTGCACTTACCGAGGACTCACCAGATACTACTACATGCTAAGCTCTTTCATGTAAATTCTTTCATTTAATCCAGATGCTACAGTGAAGTGAATGTGATCCCTGTTCTACCAATGAGTCAACTGAGGAATAATGGTGAGTAAACAGACCAGGTTCTCAGAGCTGCGATGAAAGTCCAAGCAGCGTATCTCTAAGGACTCTGACCTGGAGGACCCGATAGAGAGTGGGAGAAAAGTTGCCACAGTAAAAAGTCTTAAGATTTTTCATCTGGTTTGTGAGAGGCCAAATAGGACTTTCTAAAAGTGACCTGACTGAAGTGTCTTGATCCTTAAGAACACGTGCAGTGGCAGGTTCTGAAGGGGATTCTATTGAACTCACCCGTTCCCTTTGATCCTGGCAAACTCCTACCCTGGGATTCTGAAACGAGTAGCTGAGCATTTCCCAGGTTGAATGTGTGCAAATTCTGATTTCTTTTAAGGTCATGTGGAGGATAGGATTCAGAGCATTCCAGGGAGATTACACTTGAACTACAAAAATGGCAAAAGCAATTGATAAAGGCTTAGCTGCATTTCTACGAAGATGTGGTTGTTATGGGCTAATAAAATAGCGCGCAGCAAACCTCAGGAGCTGCGGACGCTCCTATCATTTTATGTGCTTTTTTTTTTCTTGTTAGATATTCTGAATCCTTCCTAGAGATTAAACTGTAATGACACAATGCATTGAGACATAAAAGCATCAAAAATCGTACTCTGAGGCATTAGAGGATATAGATGACATTATGCAGAAACACGGAAACGGGTTTGAATTCAGAAACAACTCCAGATGCATTAATGGTTGTATCAATTTTAAATAAAAGGAGCGAGGGCAGCAGTTCTGCAAGCGTCTGGTCAGTGAGGTGGGGCGGGGGAGGGGGGAAGAAGTGTAGCCACTGGAGACAGAATGTGGTCTGGCTTCGTTTAACCGGATGAGAGAGAAAGAAAAAGAAGGACACATGGCTAGTCAGTAGGGCTATCAGCTGCACAGAGGGACTCGTGATCATAAACGGTTAAAGATGAGAACTGGAAGGCACAGCTTCATCCCCGGGACTCTCCATAGCTCGCTCATCCCACAAATATTTACTCAGTGCCCTCCACCTGCGGGGGCCTCTTTCTCAGCGCTGGGGGATACAGTTATCAACCAGACAGGGAAGTGACTGCTGTGGTAGCGTTTACCTTTTAGTGAAATTTAGTCACATCCACCGTCAGAATTTTTCTGTTCAAACTTTTAAAAAATAAAATAAAGTGAGGGTACGAAATAGCAACATCCAACGATAATGCACGTCCGTAACATGACCTGGACAATTTATCTCCTCAACAACAGAAAGACAACGCATTCCCAGGGCAGCTTGAGGACCATATCATAATAAGTAGGCAAAACCCAAGCTTGGGGTGTGTGTGTGTGTGTGTGTGAGAGAGAGAGAGAGAGAGACAGAGAGAGAGACAGAGAGAGAATTAGCTTTCAGAAGAACGCAGCAAAGAGCTAGCCAGGCCGGGAGCAA
>PVIY010054165.1:0-14349 GCA_004026745.1 Myrmecophaga tridactyla | reverse complement strand
ATGGAAATGAAAATCTGTATCCTGTGAATATCCTCTTTTGCTTATTGGCACCGGACTTGTTTTGAGATTCACAGGTCCACAGCAAGAGAATTTTTTACATCTGTGTAAGGTGATGCTTGAAGTTGCCAAGTTGACAAGGGGTGGACATGAGTTAGTTAGATTCAGTTGTCAACTTGGCCAGGTGAGCATACCTAGTCTTGTTGCTGCGGACATAAGCCAATGGTACGTGAACCTCTGCAATTACATCTGCAGTCAGCTAGGAAGAGTGTCTGCTGCAATGAGTGACGTTTGGCTTAATTGGCTGGTGCTTAAATGAGAGAACACAATGTAGCACAGCTAAGCAGCTCAGTATTTCTCATCTCAGCACTCACACCTCAGCCCAGGCCTTTGGAGATGCAGAAAGAAGTCACCCCAGGGAAGGTTGTTGGAACCCAAGGGCCTGGAGAGAAGACCAGCAGAGACCATCCTGTGCCTTCCACGTAAGAAAGAGCCTCAGTGGAAAGTTAGCTGCCTTTCCTCTGAAGAACCAGCAAAATAAATCCCCTTTTATTAAAAGCCAATCCGTCTCTGGTGTGTTGCATTCCGGCAGCTAGCAAACTAGAACAACTGGTTTAGAGGGGAATATCAGCAGTTCAGTTTTGGATATGTTACTCTTGAGAGGTCTGTTAGACTTATAAGGAGAAATGCTGATTAGAAAGTTGGAATATGATTCTGGAGTTCAGTCAGGAGGACTAAATTGAGAACTGTGAGTTTGCAAATGGAATGTAAAACCACAGGAGGATATGATCACCAAAAAAAGAAGTATAGACAAAAGTAGATATACAAGGACTGATCCCTGAACCACACCAACAGTTAGAGGTTGAGGCATCAGAAGGAATCAGCAAAGGAGACTGAAAAGGAGAAGCCTAAGAAGTAGGAGGAAAACAGATGAATACTGAGGAAAAAATGTTTCAAATTGGAGAGAATGAGCAACTGAATCAAATGCTGCTGCTAAGTCAATTTAAGATGAAAACTGAGAATTGACCATGGGATTTAGCAGCTTGAAAATCGTTGGTGACATGGATGAAAAGCAGTTTTAATAGTATGGCCAGATGAATGTCTGCTCAGAGTAAGTTTAAAAGAAGAGTAAATAAATGGAGTGAGATCCTGGAGACAGGATCAAGAGAAGGTTTTTGTAAGATAGGACAGCATGTTCAAATGCTGTTGGGAATGGTAGGAGAGAGGAGAAAATTCTTGGAACAATGTCCTTGATTAGGCAAAAAACTACTGGATCGTCTAGACGAATGGAAGGAGAGGAACATGAAATGTTCATCTTCCGTAACAGTATGTGAGTGCAGATACTAAAATGTAGGTAGATGTGATGGACTCTGTGGAAATTCTCTTCTGATTGTTTCAATTACTCAGTAAATTAAGTAACAAGGTCTTCAGCTGAGACTAAAGATGAAAAAGAGTTCTGAGGTTTGAGCTGTGTGGTGGCTGTTAGGGAAATCACAGACACCTGTTCAGAGGCCATCACCCAGACCTCACCTATCCTCAACTCCCTCTCTGAGGAAGTCACAAAAACATGCTAATCACTCATTCTCCAGCCTTCCATTACCCCAACTCCTTTCCCATTGTGTGCTATCACAGAAACTGGGAAAGACGTTAAATCTAATGAAAAGGCCCTGCCAGACAGACCTTAATCCCTAAAACAACAGACGCTTATCAGAACAGGAATTCTCAGTGGCAGGACCCCTCCCCCTGAAGTGGATAAAAGCCACAATCAAACAATATAGAGTAGCCTCTCTCTTCTCCAGCATAAAGCAGGATGGATGTACAGAGCTGCCATCTATCGACCCAGACCCAGATAAGTTTTCAGCCACAGCAGATACCAACTATGATGCAACTCCTTCTCCTGCTCTTTTGGATTCACTGTGCTATGTAAGTGACAAGGAGATTATTTGCTCATTCTAGACTTTATTCTGTGCAATAAAGGGATCTTTTGCTACAACTCTCCATGGCGTCCTGAACCTGGTGCTTATGAGGCACCATTGTATCAACTTGCTCCACATTGGCTTAGAGTTATGCACCCCAGAAAAAATATGTTCCTAACCTTGCCAGAATGCAATATACCAAAAATGGGTTGGCTTTTTCAATGGGGATTTATTAGGTTACAAATTCACAGTTTTAAGGCCATGAAAACATCCAAATTAAGGCATTAAGAGGAAGATACCTTCTCTGAAGAAAGGATACTAGCATCAGGGGTTCCTCTGTCACATGGGAAGGCACATAAGGACATCATCTGGTCCTTCTCTCCTGGGTTCTGGCTTCAATGGCTCTCTCCAAATGTCTCTGGGCATTCTCTCTATCTCATCCTCATAAATGACCCCAGTTAAGGGATTAAGAATCCCCTGAATGGGCTGAATTACATCTCAGGTGAACCACCCACCCACAATAAGTCTGTCCCCACAGTGGTGGGTTAAAAGAACATCATCCTTAGAACTGCACAACATTAACAGTGAACCCTAAGTTAAACCATGGACTACAATTAATAGTACAATTGTGAAAATGTACTTTCATCAATTGTAACAAACGTTTCACATGAATGCAAGGTGTAACTATAAGATGGTATATGGGAATACTGTGTTTTATGCATGATTTTCTGTGACCCATAGCCCCTCTAATAAAAAAAAAGAACATGGCCTTTTGTGGAGTACATAACAGCTCCAAACCAGCACATGGTGTGAACCCATTGTAAATAGGAACTTCTGATGAGGTTAATTCAGTAAGGTGTGGCCCAAAGGAATCAGGATGGGTCTTAATCATATCACTGGGGGGCTTATAGAAAAATCCACAGAGAGAAGACAAAGGGAGCAGCTAGAAACTGGAAATCAACAGAACCCTGAAGAAAAAGTAAAAAATGCTGTGATGTATATGCCATGTGACAGAAAAGTGAAGGTCCAAGGATCACTGGCAGCCAGTCCAGAACAACACATTCTTCTGGGAGAAAGGACCACCTTGCTGACACCTTGATTTTGGACTTTTCCTGTCCACAAAACAATGAGCAAATAAATTCCCATAGTTTAAGCCAACTCATTGCATCATACTTATTACAGCAGCTAGATAATGAAATGAGTTTTTGGTATTGAAAAGTGGGGTGCTGCTATCACAAATACCTAAAAATGTGGAAACAGCTTTGGAATTGCGTAATAGCTAGACGCTGGAAGAATTGTGAGGTGCTAGATAGAAAAAGGCTAGATTACACTGAGGAGAGTGTTGGTAGAAATACAGACATTAAGGTATTTCTGATGAGGCCATAGAAGAAAATGATGAATGTTTTACTGGAAATTGGAGGAGAGGTGATCCTTGTTTTAAGGAGTCAGAAAACTTGGCAAAATTGTGTTCTGATGTCAGATTGAAAGTGGAACTAGTAAGCAATGAATTTCACTATTTTAGCAGAGGAGATTTCCAAGTTAAGTGTGGAAAATGCAATCTGACTTTTCCTTGCAGCTTCCAGAAAATGCTAGAGGAAAGGGATAAATTGAGAACTGAACTCTTAAGATTGAGGAAACCAGAAATCAGGAAAATTCTGATGCTATCCACATAAGGTTCTCTGAGACTAGGGCCAGTAGTGGCTCTATAGGGGACCTCCCTAAGTTTTCTGGAGCTCCCCAGAGGAAAAGACTCCAAATAAGAGTATAACTGACAACTCTTTACAAAAGAAGATAAGGCTATGTCAACAAGCCAAGCCCCTGATCTTGAGGCTTGCTCTTCTGAAGTTTATTTATGTAGCAAAGAACCTAAGCCTACCTACAGTTATGCCTAAGAGTTACTTCCAGAAAACCACTTTGGTTCCTCAGATGTGGCCTCTCTCTCTCACTAAGCCCAATTCTGCAAGTAAAATCATTACCCACCCCCCCAATGTGGGACATGACAACCAGAAATGAACATCGCCCTGGCAACGTGGAACATTACTTCCAGGGATGAGTCCAGCCCTGGCACCATGGGATCAACAATTCCATCCTGACCAAAAGGGGGAAAAGAAGCGTAACTAATAAAGTAACAATGGCTGAAAGAGTTCAAATAGTCAAGAAGCTACTCTGAAGGTCACTCTTATGCATGCTTCAGTTAGAGATTGCTACCTATCATAACTTTGCCAAACCCCAACCAAAACTACTCCAGCCAATCCTAAAGAACACCTAGTACAATATATAAAATTCTACAAAGGTTCCATGCACTAAGGTAACTTTCTAGAAACCTACAACCTCTAGATGGGTCCCTAGACCAGATATGTCCTGAAACCTAGAGAAGCCAGCCTCTCCAGAACATCAACTAGTTCCATCCCCCTATCCCACATTATCAACAGCCCTTTCCAACATGAAAAAGTTAGAATGGACATAGTCAAAATACCCCTAAAAATAGGAAGAAAGATCAAAGGAGAAGGAAAAATTATAACAGAGAAGAGAGGATTTAACAAATGAGTATGACTGCTGATTCATTATATTGATAGTTCTTCTCATCTCTAGTGTCTTGGAGCAGCTAGAAGGAAAAACCTAAAATTGTGGAAATGAAACCCATACCAATCTCTGAAATCTGACCTACAACTATTTGTTACATTGTACTTTGAAATTTATTGCTTTTTTGTATATATGTTGTATTGCACAATTTAAAAATGTTAAGAAGAAAAAAAAGGGTGAGGCTGAATATGGATACTGTCAGTAATTTCAGTGGCATTCAGGATTGGAAATACAGTTATCCAGGAAGGATCTGCAGAAAGTTCTACTGTCTGATGGTTTGGCCCCCCTAGAACTGCATGCAAAGCCAATGAGGTTTTTGTGAAATTTGCATGAACAGAAATAATGCCTGAAAGGGACAGAAGAGGGACCAACTTAAGGAAGAATGACTTCAAGGAAAGAGCAATGGGAGCCAAGGTCTGGATTGAAGAAATCTCAGGCCAAGAGAGCAGGCTCACCTGATGCTATCCCCATGATTGAAGATGATAGGGCCTGTGCCCCAGCATTTGTAGAGTGTCTAGACACTATCCCAATGCTCAGAGAGGGTAGAGCCTACACCCCAGTGTACAGGAAAAGTATGGCTGCTGCACTAGCATCTGGAAGGGGTGGGGCTGCCATTTCATCAGGCCCAGAGGACAAAAAAAATCAAGCCACAAATGTTACTCAGACCCTGAGTCTTGAATTGTTTAGGATCCGTGACCAGTTTTCTTTCCAACTGCTCCATTCAAGAATGGTAATGACTATCCTATGCCCATGCTAACACTATATATTGGAAGCAAATAACTTATCTTCTAGGCTTCACAGGTCCACACACAGAGGAGAATTTTACACCAATTCTGATCAGACTTTGTACTTATTATTGTTACTAAAATGGCCTAAGGCTTTGGAGACATTGCAATGGAATGAAATGATTTTTCACAAGGAAAGAACATGTCTTTTTAGGGTCCAGAGGATGGTATTTAGTGACTTGGAGTTATATACTGCAGAAAAACATGCTCTTAATCATAAACCATTCCTGTGAGTGTAAACCCATTATAAACAGGACCTTCTGATGAGGTTACTTCAGTTAAGGTGGCCAGACTGAATCAGGATGGATCTTAATCCTATTACTGGAGACCTTATAGAGAAGACCACAGAGAGAGGACGCATGGAGCAACCAGAAACTGTAAGCCAATGGAACTGAGAAGCCAGGAGAGGCCACCATGTGCACTGCCATGTGACAGAAAAGCCAAGGACCAAAGATTGTTGTCAGCCAACCCCAGAACGCTACAGTCTTCTGGGAGAAAATACTGTCTTACTGACACCTCAGTTTTGAAGTTCTCCTTGCATCAAAGCCATGAACCAATAAATTCCCATTATTTAAGCCAACCCATGGTATGTTATTTGTTTGAGTACCTAGGAAGCTAAAATAAACCATGAAGTAAAGGTGGGAAATAGTCTTCTAGGAGTACAGTTAAAGGAATGGACTTGGGACATATAAAATAATTGTCTGGAAATATAAGGGCCCACTTGGAGCGTACGAAATGCACTCTGCTTCAGAACCATTAATAGGACAATACTGGATTAGAATAAGCAAGATCCAGAGGATATGAGGAAGACCAGTTAGGAGGCTATTTTAGTAGCCACCCCTCCCCCCTCCAAATAAAAGAGAGAGAGAAAGAACGATATCATCTCAACTAGAGCAAGTCTGAGGATACAAATGCAAGTTATTGCAAAAGCAGAACCAATGAGACTGACAAGCAGAGAAGACAAAGGAAGGAAAAAATGAACTGATTGAAGATGGTCCAAAAATACTGAACTTCAATTTGCTAAGTTTTTTTAACTCCACTGATAAATTCAGAAAAGTATTTCAATACTGCAAAAAAAATAGTAACCAAATTGGTCAGCAGATTAAAGCAGAAAGTATAGTTTTTCAGTGAAGAGAAGAAAGACAACAGTGATTAAAAGGATTAATAATATCAAGGAATATTTCTATCATTGTTGCTTTGAGGGGAGAAGCTAAGGGAGAACAGCAGGATTGTAGGCGGAGGGGAAATCTAAGTGATCATAAAATACTGGCAATTAAAAAATGAACAGAGCTTTACTTGATAAAGAGAAAAGAAATGAAACAAACATTTATAAAAATGCTTATATAGAAAACTTATATGCCAGACACAATTCTAGGAATATTCTCTTCTCTGATCCTAAAAATAACCATATTAAGTAGATGAGCTTATATCGATCTTTATTAGAGTTAAGGAAAATAAAATTTGGAAAGTTTATATACCCTTCACAATGTGACAGGTTTACCGGCAGAGCCAAAAGTCAAACCTATGACTGAAAGACACCAAATTCCAAGTTTTAACCGCTATGCAATACATGTTCTGTAGAATTAAGGGTCTGGGAGATGTAGAATAGGTGGTTCAGCTTTTGAGGAAAATTTCATAGTTAAAGATTGTAGTGGTGGAATCATTCTAAATGATGAAACAATCTAATATGTTACCATACCTATATATGTGCTTGCGCACGCACACACACACATACAGACATATATACAGTAAGAGGTCAGAGTTTAGGAAATCAAGGAACTAAGAATGAAAAATCATTGAAGGTGTTAGCAACATAATAGCTGAAATCACCAAAATGAGTAGCAAAGGAAAAAGTAAAAAGGAAAACTGTATGCCAGGAATGATCATCATTAAGGAAGAACCATAGATAATAGACTTCACAAGAGAAAAAATTGTTGAAAGACAGTTCAAAGACGGCATGGAAGGAGCAGGAGGAAAAAGTACTCCAAAGGACTAGGAAGAAGGGTTCGAAGGTAGGGATGTCAGAAGTTGTGTCAGGGGGAAAACCAGATGCTAGTTATAAGGGAACAGTCGAGGAAAAGCTTAAAGTTAAAGATAAAAGTTCATTCAAAAACTTTCAATTAACATTTACTGAAGGCCTCCTAACTCCTCTAGGCATAAGAGGGATACTGAAGGTGTGGAGAAAGGGGTGGTAACTAGGTGGTCCATAGTGGGCAGATTAGAAGAGTCTATATTTCAGTGATTATTGACCTTTTATTTTGGTATAGGTGTAAGGATCTTTGAAACCCCTGTGGACCCCAACACCAGATAAATAGACACCCACATAAATTTTTTAATGAATGAATGAATTATGCATCCAGTTCTCCACTTCTCCGGTCAAGCAAGACAATATAATGAGTCCCAAAGCCTCATTGGTTCTCTCTTCTCCTAATAAGCTGAAGAATACTCAGAATATTATACTTATTATCTAACCTAAGAAATAATCCAGAACACATGCTATTAAAATATGGGAAGCTGGCTAGAAAATATAGATTGTATGATGGCTGACAATTAAACAAACTTAAGTCTCTGTCCTCTCTATGGTTTCTTACCCTCTACCCTCCCAACTCTATTTCATATAATCAACATGATTATCACAGGTCATTTTCAGCAAACTGGATTTAGGTCTGTTTTGCTTTGTAGAAATGGGCTCATAAAGTGGTTCACTGATTTCATGTACCAGAGCCTACTAAATGCTAGAGAACAAGATAAATAAAACAGCCCCTGCTTCTAGGAGCTCGTAGTGGAAGGGACTGATAAATAAGGATGCATTAGCTCTAAAAACAGATACTTTTGAAAATAGTTCTGTTCTATCAACAAGTTTCTGGTCTCTCATTTAAGTGATATAAACACAGTCCATACAACTATACCTATTTAAAACCCATTACTATTCTGGGCACACACATTTTAAAATTACAACAAAATTAGGGATCTTTCTTACCATCATTTTTTCAAAGAGATCCAGTACTTCCTTTTCAGACAAATTCAAAGATCGTTCATCATATAATGGCTGAGCTGCTGGAAACTCACTCATCGCAACTTGAGAATCAATAGGATGTTGAATAAAAGGTTTTTCTTTTTTGACAGTAGATTTTCTAAAACTTGTAATTCGGTCACGCTGTAAGCAGAAATAAAATTTTTTAAAACCCTAAGAAAGAGATCAAGAACCACAAATATGAAGAACTGAAACATCAGAATGGAACTTAGTATAATATATATCGTTATTGTCTTTTGACAAAATGTTATTTTAAGCAGCAAGCTCCAGTTAGAGATTGTACTATTTTGAAACCTTGAAGTAGCTCTTCAAAGCCTCAGAGGTCTAGGGATGAAAAGTGTTCCTCAAAAGTAAAACTTAATCCTTTATCATTTCTGTTTTGCACAATAAATAGGTTAAGAAAAAGAAAAAGAAACCTTGGATCAAATTCCTATGGTTGTTTGAGGGAGAAATGTGTCTTTGGTGGCAACTTACAACTATGGGAAAAAGAAAAGGAAAATAAAAGGACTTTCTGAAATACAGTCTAAGGGGAAATAACAGCAATTTTTCTCTTCTTCAAACTGGCAAAATTTGTGACAAATATTAAATAATTTCTCACCATAGGAGTAGCATATAATGGTTAAGTCTGAAACAGGCTACCTGGGTTTAGGCTCTGCCATTTATGAGCTAAGTAAACCTACAAGTTACATAGTCTCTCTATGCCTGTTTTTGCATTTATAAAGTGGGGATATGACATTAGCTAGGTTATTGTGAGATTTAAAGAAGTTAATGTGTTTAGTGTGCTTATATGCTATTTGCTATTATTATTTCCCCCAACTTTTTCTCTCTAAAAAGAGGGACCAACAAGGAAGCAAAACAAAAATAAAAAGATCATCTTTTCCATTAACTGGAAAATAACATACATAGAAATATCTTATTCCTACAAATATAATTATGAAAACTCGCTATTTTATGGATATTGAATTTAAACCACCTTTGATTCCATGTACAATCTCTAATAATTAGCTTGCTGCTTCCCATAAAATAAGTTAATGACTTCAGCTGCATGTAAAGACGTCACTATTTTAAACCACAAAACATGAGACATCAAAAATTAGTAATGTACAAAAAACACAGAACTCAGTTTTATTCTGTCATCTGTTAAGAAGCACATGCAAACCTTCAGCTCATGTTAAATAAGCAGATACGTTAGATATGAGGATCAGCATATTTTCACTGCCATCTTACCAGAGTCCTCATAAACTATTTTAACTTGTCAAAAGTTTCAAAAAAGTTATCACAGCTTCTGTAAAATTATATTGACCCTCATTGAAAGACCATACCTTTAATTTTAATAATTCAAAGAAAACACTTTTTATTAAAACGTATACTTTGAAAGAAATCTGAGTGGTATTTTTAAGCAGCTTATTCAGGTTACAAAAATGATTTGTGTAGATGGTTGCTTAGAAAGAGTCTATATAAATCTTAAAATTGTAGAGCTGGTAAGAAACTTGAAAAATTGTCTAGATCAACTCTCAATTCATAGAAAAAGTGACTCGCCTAAAGTCACAAACCCTGGTTTCTATTCCAGTGTTCACATTTTTTTACTTTAAAATCTGGGACTTCAAATAACCTTGAACTATTTTTTCAAATTTTCTTTTAACACTTTGAGGAAAATTAAGATGGTTTAGATAATTAGTATGTCATCAAACCACTCAAGAAAACAAATTAAGTAATCCTAAATAAGCTGAGCATATATCCAACAGTCAAATTTCACTGAACGATATGGACATGAAAGCATTTAAATATGCAATTGACCATTAAATCAACACATCTCTTTTCCTTTCCCTTCATATCTGTTTATGTTTACTTTTCCAGTGCTAGCTACTGAGTAGCATTATTTACATGTATATTTGATCTTCCACCGTCTTTCATGTCTATTTAGAAAACTGGATTTTACTTTCAGCTATATCTTGATAAGAAAATAAAGTTAAGCCATATTCTTTCTCCTCTTTAAAGCACTAACAGTTTATTACATTGCTTGCAGATAGGTAACTTCACAAAGAAAAAATTGACACTGCTTAAAATACCATTTTAAAAATGTTAGCAAACAAAATGGTACATTTAAATTTTGAGCCCATAACTTTTAATAAAGTTTTACTTTGAGACTCAGCTTGAAAATATTTAAGCTATTTAAATTTAACAGCCCATATCTGGCTAATGAACTTAATTTCCTTTCTGTTTCAAATGTCTTCCAATAGTAATATGAATGTTTAACATACTCACAATTTATTTGCCTATACAAAAAGGACATCTCTGTGTTTTCCAAAATTAGAATAATGTAGAGATTTTTTTAAAAGACTTGTTTAATGCATATATCAGGATAATAAAATCAGTATTATTGGGATCTCATACAACTGTTTACAATATTTTAAGAAGAGGTCACTTTATTGACAATTCTTCCATTCTACTGTACTTTTATACATTTTTACATTTTATATCTTACATATATCAATGCTTTAATGTCCATCGACTTCAATAAAAAGGCAGCATGCACAGATAATGTAATATCATGCTACTAAGACCACCTTACCACATCATCTGCCAAAGTTTTTATTTGAATGTTCTATTAAAACCAAAAAGGAAACAAAAAAAGGAAACACTTGTAAGATGAGAATTTCATAGATAAAACAAGAAAATAATAATTGTCTCATTTTTAATTTTATCAACTATAAATAATGAAGAAGAATTAGGAAGTTTGAATATAAAAACAAACATTTTTAACAAAAGAAACTAACCAACTTTTTAAGGAATAAAAATAAAAGTTTGGGGAGAGGAGATCTCTATTTGGTTTTAAATATGGATCACAAGTTCCCAAAACTAGATCTGGAGCAGAAATCACTATCACAGTATCCAAAAGTAAGGAATGATACAGCAAGTCACATGGCATTTCCAGTTTTTTCAAACCTTTGGAATGAGTAATCATATTTTTTAAGATACCTAAAATTAAGAAAAAAAGAATGGGAGAATGTAACATTTAATAATAATGAAATATAATGAAACTGTTCTAAGGAATTCAGTTTTACTGGTGATGGATATTTAAATGACACCTTTAAATGAAATTGAACTTACTGATCCTGTTGATATAGATGCCCATTTCTCAAAAATTCCAATGTATTTTTTTGAGTGTGGTTTTCTAATACCAAAAGCCATTGAAATGGTGTATTCTAGTTAACAGTGGTTAATAACAACAACCACATACCATATATGGGGTACTATTATTTGAAGAATTAAGGGTACAAGAAAACTAAAGTAATACCTAACAATTTAGTAATCTTCCATGATTCAAAAATACTTCAGGATCTTATAATAATACAAGATAAGTATGAAGAGTAGTTATTATATTATAAATATGTAGAATGACCAATTAAGACTTGATTAGGAAAGAACCAGATTTTATTTTTATTTCTTTTAATGCAATTTTATTGAGATATATTCACATACCATATAATCATTCAAAGTGTACAATCAATGGTTCACAGTATCATATAACTGTGCATTCACCACCACAATCAATTTTCTGTTTTGTTTTTTTTCACACGGGAAAGCACCGGGAGCCACAATCAATTTTTGAACATTTTCATTACTCCAAATAAATAAAAATAGAAAAACAATAAAAATAAAAAAGTATACCCAAACCATCCCATACCCCTTAAACCCCTTTTTATTTAATTATTTTTTGTCTTTATTTTCTTACTCATCTGTCTATTCAGGGACATTCAGGGAGTGTCAATCACAAGGTTTTCACCCCATGAATGCCATACAGTTATTCAATCATCTACAAGAACCAAGGCTACTGGAATATTGTTCAATAGTTTCAGTTATTTTCTTCTAGTTAGTTTAATACACGAAAAACTAAAAAGGAATATCTTTTTATAATGTATAAGAATAACCTCCAGAATGACCTCTAGACTCTACTGGAAATCTCTCAGACACTGAAAGTTTATTTTGTTTCATTTCACTTCCTCCTTTTGATCAAGAAGGCCTTCTCAATCCCACAATACTAAGTCCAGGCTTATCCCTGGGAGTCATGTCCATGTTGCCTGGGAGATTTACTACCCTTGGGAGTCATGTCCCACATAGAGGGGAGGGTAGTGAGTTTACCTGCAGAGTTGACAGAGAGAGAGGCCACATCTGAGAGCAACAAAAGAGGTTCTCTAGGTGTGACTCATAGGCATAATTATCAGTAGGCTTAGCTTCTTTTGTACAGGAATAAGTTTAAAAAGGGCAAGCCCCAAGATCAAGGGCTTGGCCTATTAAACTGGTAGTCCCAAATGCTTGCAAGAGTATCAGGAAGTTCAATATTTCCACTTTTTCCCCCAACTCCTTCATGAGGCCCATGCAAATACTTTTTTTATTTTCTGCCCAGATTACTGGGCAGAAATGTACTGGGGAATCACACTAACCTGTACAAACCAACCAGGTCTCACTTTCTATTCAAGGTTCCATGTACTTACAGTAGAACCAGATTTTTAAAAACATTGCCCATTAGGAATTCATTTAACTTTTCAGATGCATTTTATACTTTTCATTTGTACAATGGAAGCTGAATAACATCAGATGGGTCATGCATGCTCTCATCTCATTTTCACTCAAAAAAATATGGGCTTCTGGGAAGATGGTGGAATAAGATAGGTCGAGTTACCCCTGCTCCAAAGAACAGGTAGAGAAGGGACAGAAAAAAGCCTGGGAGAGCAATTCCAGGGTGTAAGTGACCTGGGAGGTTCTTCTATACCATACAGGGAGGCCCTGGTTGAAAAAGCAGAAGTAAGACACAGAGAACCAGAGACCAGCCAGCTAGTGCAAACAGCCTATAATGCACCCCTTTCAAAACAGAAGCCCAGAGCCCTCAGGAGTGCACAGACAGGGACACAGGGACTAGGAAATAAGCCAAGCTGCACTCCTTGAACTTGCTACCCTCATGCACACTGATACCGCCCCTGACCCACAACTCCCCGCACACCGCACGCATCTGAACCCTGTCACCCACTTCACCACCATGCTCCAAGCACTCCCACCCTGACTGTACTCCCTGCACATCCCCATCCCATATCCCCATCCCGTGCGGAACACAAGCCTGTCCCAGCCCGACCCACCTCTCCCATGCAAGCACGCAGTCTCGCTCTGCCCCACCAGATACCTGCATACTCACAGCCAGCCCCTTGACCCACATCTACCCCTCTGCCGCCTGCAGGCAGTCACCTGTGCATCCAGTCTGCTCACCTTCATACCTGGGCCATACCTGCACCCAGACCATACAGTTGCTCAACCACACCTGCCCCCCTCCCCCGAATTCTACGCACATGCATATCAGCATCCGGTCCCCCAGACTCAAGCATGCACGTGCACCCACTCACAACATGCCCCCTCAGCTCTGAGTGGGTGCTGACCTGTGCATCTGGGCCACATCCACCCCTTAGCTCACACAGGCACTATCCTACCCCTCTGCGTCTGAGCTTTGTGCACATGCACACCAGGGCCCTACCCCCTAGACCTGAACACACCAGGGCCTGGTCCCCCAGATCCACGCACCAGCACAGTTACATTTTCCCTGCCAGGCACCCACATGTTCATACATGAACCTCTTAACTATTGTACCCTACCACCCCTGCCCCACACACATGCATACCCTTGCCCCACCCCACAGCACAAGTGCCCTTCTCCCACACTTGGCAAGTACTCTCAGGTATATCTGTGCTAAGTAGCCTCTGTCCTACATAAGCAGGCACTCCTACCCCACTCCACCCCTGTACCTGTGGACCCACCAAGGCCCTGCCAACCTGTTATTACCTAACACTGAAACACATCCCACAACCTCTGTGACCTGTGGCCCGCCCCAACACACACTCACGCATCCATATCCTTGCCCTGCTGAACTCTCCACCTGCACAAGGACACACCCAACCTCCCTATGGCCCAACTTCTGTGCCCTGTACTCCACACCCTGACACTCACAACCCACATGCTTGATGCACCCACCCGCATCTTGCCCACA
>PVIY010054164.1:0-14348 GCA_004026745.1 Myrmecophaga tridactyla | reverse complement strand
GATACTTCCCACCTCACCCTCCCCATCTTTCTCCTAGCCATAGGTCAGGTTCTGCCACTTTTAAAATGCAAGGACCCCTGGGGATCCAGCTGGCTTTAAAACCCAGGGATTGAACTCAGGAAGGCCTTTTAGAGCACAGGACAGGTGAGAGAGGAAGCAGGGCCCAGGACAGGTGACAGGGGAAGCAGGGCCCAGGACAGGTTCTGTCCCACCCACCACCCAGGAATCCAGGCCCAGGTGAAAGGGAAGCACCCCGAGACCCAGCAAGTCCCAGACCAGCTGCTTACGGGGTAGAAGACGGGTGGCTGCAGGATGAAGCTGTCAGGAAGTGGGTCCAGTTTTTCCCGGGGTAACATGAGGGGTGGGGGGAGCACAGCTCAGGCTGCCAGTTCTGATTCCAGGAGCTCAGATCCTCAAATGGCTAGGGCAGCTCTCCCAGCTGTTCGCCTCACCTGCTCCCTGCAGGTCCTAATGCCCCTTGGAGCAGGCCCGGGAGAGCGGCGGTCACTCCTGGGCCCCGAGCTAGTCCCAGCCCCACCCACTGCCCCGGTGTCTAACTAACACTCCCGATCTGGAGCGCCTCGCCTTCGCGGAGCGGGTCCGCGTCTGGCTCCTTTAGGGCTAGGGCTGGTTTGTGATTTCCGGGGCTGCGGAGCGCCAGCCCTCGGTGGGTCCCGGGTCCCAGGGGCAGCTCCGCCCCCAGCTTCCCAGGCCGGGCAGTGGCGGCTTCCCCGATCTCCTCCCCTCCCCCACCCTGCCTGCCAAAGTTCTCCTTCCCTCATTTTCCTGGCCCTTTCCCCCACTCTTCTCCCTTTTCCAAGTTTTATGGTCCCCCAAGGCTTCCTGTCAACACCAGCTGGAAAAGCCAGGGCGGAGCTGGGGTCACAAGAAAGTGGGACAGGGAAAGGTGAGAAGGGGAGGGCGTGGGGTGGGGTGGGGCGGGGCGGGAAGGAGGGTCCCCTTGGGTCCCGAAAAGCACAGCTCTGCTGAAGGAGACCCGGCTGCTCGCGCAGGCTCTGCTCTCAGGTGCCACGTGTCCTTGGACCGTCACTCGCTTCTCCTGGCTTGGTTTCTTCACCTGCACTTTGAGAAGTAGGGGGTGGGGCCCAGAGAGCAGAGATCTGCGTTGTTTTTAAGCTTCCCCGTGAGCCTTAGGACTAGCCTGTCCAGTTCTGGTTCAATTTCCAATAAGGAGTCCCCTTTAAAAAGCGGGGTGCGGCGTGCACAGGTCATTCAGGGATAGAATTCTCGGCTTGCCACGCGGGGGAATCGATTCCCGCCCGTGTACTTAAAACAAGAAAAAAGTTTCAACAATGGTGCTGCAATGATGGGATATTTACATGGAAAAGAATGAAATGTGACCCCCCACTGCACAGCATACAAAAAAAAAATTTTCTTTTTTAATAAAATAAGCCTGCCATGCGGGAGACCCGGTTCGATTCCCGGTGCCTGCCTATGCAAAAAAAAATAATAAAGAGGTAGGGCAGCCTCTCAACTTTTCCCGGAGTTGGGAGGTCCTAGGATCTGATTGTAGTGACAGGCTTGGCAGCAGGGAGCTCCTGGCAGGGGGAGCTGGGGCATAAGCTCGGGGTCTTGGGTGCTGAGGGGCGCCAGCAAGCACCTGCTTGGACAGAGGGGGGAGAGGATGAAGGCATCTTAGCTAGGGCTGCTACTCAAGGGCTGGTCCACAGCCCCATCCTAAAGCTTGTCAGAAATGCATGTTCTCGGGCCGCTGCACACCTACTAAAGCGGAATCTCTAGGAGCCAGGACCAGAAATCTGCATTTTTTTCCAAGTATATATATTTTTTATTAATTAAAAAAAAATTTTTAAATACCAAAAAACACCAAACAAATGCAAACATTCGTAATTTTTTATAATTCCATTCTACATATATAATCAGTAATTCACAATATTATCACATAGTTGCATATTCATCATCATGATCATTTCTTGGAACATTCACATCTATTCAGAAAAAGAAATAAAAAGAAAACAGAAAAAAATTCATACATACCACACCCCCACCCCTCCCCTTCAGCGATCACCAGCATTTCACTCTAAATTTATTTTAACATTTGTTTCCCCTATTATTCATCTTTATTCCATATGTTTTACTCATCTGGTGACAAGGTAGATAAAAGGAGCATCAGACACGAGGTTTTCACAATCACACAGTCACATTGAAAGCTATATCATTATACAATCATCTTCAAGAAACATGGCTACTGGAACACAGCTGTACATTTTCAGGCAGTTCCCTCCAGCCTCTCCATTACATCTTGACTAACAAGGTGATATCTACTTAATGTGTAAGAATAACCTCCAGGTTAACCTCTCGACTCTATTTGGAATCTCTCAGCCATTGACACTTATTTTGTCTCATTTCACTCTTTCCCTTTTTGGTTGAGAAGGTTTGCTCAATCCCCTGATGCTGAGTCTCAGCTCATTCTAGGATCTCTATCCCACATTGCCAGGAAGGTCCACACTCCTGGGAGTCATGTCCCATGTAGACAGGGGGAGGGTGGTGAGTTTCCTTGTTGTGTTGGCTGGAGAGATAGGCCACATCTGAACAACAAAAGAGGTTCTCCTGGGGGTGACTCTTAGGCCTGATTTTAAGTACGCTTAACCTATCCTTTGTAGGGTTAAGTTTCATATGAACAAATCCCAAGATTGGGGGCTCAGCCTATAGCTTTGGTTGTCCCCACTGCTTGTGAGAATATCAAGAATTCAACTTGGGGAAGTTGAATTTTCCCCCTTTCTCACCATTTCCCGAAGGAGACTTTGCAAATACTTTTTTATTCACTGTTCAAATCACTCTGGGATTTATCGGGGCATCACTCTGGACAAACCAACAAAATCTCATGTCCTACTCACCATGTACTTATCGTGTTCAATTAAGCTGTCTACATAAGTTATATTAGGAAATGCACTAGTCAAAATATAATTTTTGTACCAAATAAACGTTTTTGGCTTTAGTCTCACACATAAGGTAAAATTTTTAAATATTAATTACCCTCTATTTTCAGCACCCTGCAGTAATGACATTCCTTTGTTCTTCCTCATGCAAAAACATTTTTAAAATTTGTACATTTAGTCACTATCATTATACACTCTAGGCAAGGAATCTGCATTTTAAGGGGGCTCTCCAGGCTGTTTGGAAGCACTTTAAGGTTTGAGAAGTACCGACTTTGGTCAGAAATGGAAGAGCTTTGGGTATTGAGCCAAGGGGTTTGTGCAGACTTGCACAATAGGCGGAGTGAGAGGCTTGTGTGGGGAAATATGTTCAGAAAGAGCCATCAATATGCACAGTGGGAAGAGAAATCAAAGATGGAGAGGCCAGCTGGGCAGGGACCCCACACGGGGAAACAGAGGCAGGTCCTGCCCCAGCCCCAGTGGCACTGATCCTGAAGCCCCCAGCAAACAGTGTCCCCTGCCCCCAGCCTGAGTTCCTTAATTTGTCAGCTGAGGAGGGAAGGCTAGCTACAATTGTCCTCTCCCTGAAACCCTGAGGTTGTTATGACAGTGGGGGAGAGGGGGCTGGTACGGCCCCCCAGTGGGGAGGCAGCAGAAGGAAATTGCATTTCTTTTCTCTTTTTGGGTGATCCACGTGGCTGACAGCTAGGAGGGACCTGCCTGGGCTTAATATATCTCAAGGGCTTGTCCAGGGGACAAGTGCCTGTGTGTCTGTCTGGGGGTAAGGACAGCAAATCTCTGTCCCTGAGCCAGAGGAAGGGGGAACTTGTGAAAAGAGGTCCAGGAAAGGGCTGAAGACCCCAGGGGCCCCACTGGCCTGGAGTGACCCTGATATTGGTAGGAGGGCAGCTAACTGCTTCAGCACCGATAGCAATGAGACCTGGAATCTTACTTTCTTAAGGTGACTGGAACACATTCCCAACTGCTGTGTGACTTAAAACAACATAAACTTATTCTTTCACATCCGTGGAGGTCTGAAATCTAGATGTTAGCAGGTAGGTTCTTTCTGCAGACTCTGGGGGGAAATCCGTCCAATGCATCTCTCTTGGCTTTTGGTGGTTTCTGGCTGTCCTTGGTTTCGCATGGCTTGGAGATGCATCAGTCCAATCTCTGCCTCAGTTGTCACATGGCGTTCTCCCTACAGCTCTGTATCTGTATTTCCCTCTCCTAAAAGGACACTGGTCATTAGATTGACCCACCCTAATCCAGTATACATCTTAATTTAATGCCATCTGCAAAGACCCCATTTCTCCAAATAAGGTCATGTCCTCAGGTATTGGGGTTAGGACTTGGGCATACATTTTTAGGGGACACAATTCAATCTGCAACACCTGGCAACCCCCACTCTACCCCACTCCACCCCAGCTCCCTATACCCTGCACGTTTCCCTCAGAGAACTCGCCGTAACTTGTCATTATGCATTTGAAGATTTATTTATTCAAAAATTCCTCCTACTCCCCAACTATCAGTTCTGTGAGGGCAGATTTATTCTTTCACCCACATTTCTGAATAATGTCTCTGATGAAGAGTAAATGCTCAACATATATTTATGGAATGAATCAATGAAACAAATCATGAAGCTTATGGTTCCTGCCCATAATTCCAGCAGGTATGAAATTGTGGTCTGAAGCACAAACTAGCGACACACCCTTGCAACTGGTCACAGATTATAACTAGAGTGAATTTTACCTTTTTGCACCAACTACTAATTAATACCCTGGGAAATACAGCCCATGATTAGGGATCTTGAGGCAGCCCCACTCCTCACCCCGCCCCATTCTGTTATCCACGAGTCTCTTTCACAATCCCTGTTCCCCTAAATGAGTGTAACTTTTTGGCTCTAGGGAGGGACTAATGCATAAACTAACCTACTTTGGGCCTGCAAATCTGCCTCTCTCTTCTATCTGATTCCCTTCTAGGTCACTGGAAACTCCCCTGTGGATCCTCCTTCTCCTGGGGGTCAGTTTCCCATCATCCTGCAACAGAGCTTGGGACAATTAGGGGAAATACTAGGTAAGAAGAATCCAAAGAACCTGACAACTGACTGGATAGGGGAGACAAGAGAAGGGGGACAAACTAAAATGATTCAGAAACTTGAATCAATGGACTAGGAAGATTCTAGTGCCACTAACAAAAAAAAAGCAGAGAACTGGTGGGTATGATCTGGAAGGATGGCAAGGTGGAAAATTCTGGTCAAGACCATTTTGGTAGAGGCAGAGGAGAGTGTTGGACAGAACCTAGACTCAGGGATGTTCAGTCAATATCTGATGAAGGCATGAAGGTGCTGTTGCCAGAAAACATGTTAGTAAGTTTTTGGGAAAACAGTTTTGATTTATTTGGTACACTATTCAGCCGCACTAGTGAGTTTTAGTAGCTGCAAGTATTTTTTATAACTGGATGTTGTGATGGCTAAAGGGAATAGCAGGGAATGAATCTTGTCTTCAAGGATCTTAAAGTCTGTACTAGGGTTCTTCAGAGAAACAAAACTACCAGAGAGAGAGAGAAAGAGAGAGAGAGCCCATGCTGAAGTTGAGGCAGAAACTATTATTCTGACCTCTAAAGTCCTCAGCTCTGGCTTTTAAGACTTCTAACTGGTTGGATAAGAAGATTCCCCACATTGCTCAGGGCAAGTTCCTTTGTTAATGGTAGATGCAACCAACTGATTGTAGATGTGGCCCATTGGTAATAGGTAAAGTTGCATCTACAAAAATACCCTCATAGTAACAAGTAGTCAAGTACTAGACCAAACCTCTGAACATCATAACCTAGCCACGTTGATACATGAAATTAACCATCACACAGTCTAACTACAGGGAGAAGAAATGCATTTAGAAAAGAAAGCCAATGAACACAACATAAGCTGCTTTGTAATCATCTTTTCTAGAAGATGTAATCATCTTTAGAAGAATAGTTTTGACAGAAATATTATAAAACAGAGAAAGTATGCATCACTCAAATCATCACCAGGTTTAAATAATACTCCTCATTACTTTGATTATATCTTATCAAATTATTTTTTCCCTCTATGGATTACAGGGTTATGAAGGAATCTCAACTCAATTTCTTCCAACCACTGCTCTTGACTATAAGTATTGACTCTCTTTTCTCTTGCTGGGCTGTCGACCAGATCCTAAAACTTAATATTCTGGCAGATCCTACAACTTTCCAATCACATTTCATTACCAACACTCATCAATGATTGCTAACATCAGATAAAGAGAGGAAGCAGACTTATGGCCTCCTGGGGTAAGAGCACATCAATGTCAATGAAATCCTCTTGCTTAAAATGAACAAACAAACTAGAACTTGGCCCAGCCTCTAGATTCAAAGACCATTTTTATGTGATACAGGGAACAAAGAACAATGTTAAACAGCAGCATCAAAATTCAGACCAATGGGAAACTTTATAGGACAGATGACCCAGCTATTTCAATTTTAAAAATTACAAGAGAAAAATAAAGGTGAAGGGGAAGTCTAGAAATCAGGGGTTGGCATACTTATTCTGTAAGAGGCTAGATATAAATATTTGAGCCTTGAAGCCATCCAGTTTCTATTACAACTACTCAACTCTGATTGTGTAGTGTGAACAAAGCCATAGACAATATGTGAATGAATGGGTATAGCGACCTTCCAATGCGATTTTATTTATGAACACTGAAATTTGAATTCAACACAATTTTCATATGTCACAAAATATTCTTCTTTTGATATTTTCTATGATTTAAAAATGTAAAAACCATCCTTAGCTTTTGGGCCATCCCAAAACAGGCAGCCAGTAAGTCTGGCCCTTTGTGAACTTTATTTGGATTGAAAACAAAACAAAAGTGGCAAAAAAAAACCGAAGTATAAGCAATAAGGGAAATGCAAACTATTTACGTAGTTTGGCATAGTTGGCTATTTGATGACATTGTGGAACTACTAAAATGTTTTTAAATGTGATAGCGTATCATGTTCATCTTTCTTTTAAAAAGATTCCTTATCTTTTAAGATATGAACTAGTATATTTACAGGCAAAATGATAGGCATCAGGCATGCACTTCAAAATAATCCTGGGGTGAAGGTATGCAAGGATGGTTCAACATAAGAAAATCAATTAATGTAATACACCATATCAACAAATAAAAGCAGAAAAATCACATGATCATCTCAATTGATGCAGAAAAGGCATTTGACAAAATTCAACATCCTTTCCTGTTGAAAACACTTCAAAGGACAGGAATACAAGGGAACTTTCTTAAAATGATAAAGGGAATATATGAAAAACGTGCAGCTGATATCATCCTCAATGAGGGAAAACTGAAAACTTTCCCCCTAAGATCAGGAACAAGACAAGGATGTCTACTATCACCACTGTTATTCAACATTGTGTTGGAAGTTCTAGCCAGAGCAATTAGACAAGAAAAAGAAATACAAGGCACCAAAATTGGAAAGGAAGAAGTAATACTATCACTGTTTGCAGATGATATGATACTATATGTTGAAAACCTTGAAAAATCCACAGTAAAACTACTAGAGCTAATAAATGAGTACAGCAAAGTGTCAGGTTACAAGATCAACATTCAAAAATCTGTAGTGTTTCTATATACTAGTAATGAACAGTCTGAGGGGGAAATCAAGAAACGAATTCCATTTACAATTGCAACTAAAAGAATAAAATACTTAGGAATAAATTTAACTAAAGAGACAAAAGACCTATACAAAGAAAACTATAAGAAATTGTTAAAAGAAGTCTTAGAAGACCTAAACAGATGGAAGGGCATACCGTGTTCATGGATTGGAAGACTAAATATAGTTAAGATGTCAGTTCTACCTAAATTGATTTACAGATTCAATGCAATACCAATCAAAATCCCAACAACTTACTTTTCAGAAATAGAAAAACCATAAGCAAATTTATCTGGAAGGGCAGGGTGCCCCGAATTGCTAAAAGTATCTTGAGGAAAAAAAAATGAAGCTGGAGGTCTCACGCTGCCTGACTTTAAGGCATATTATGAAGCCACAGTGGTCAAAACAGCATGGTACTGGCATAAAGATAGATATATTGACCAATGGAATCAAATAGAGTGTTCAGATATAGACCCTCCCATCTATGGACATTTGATCTTTGTTAAGGCAGTCAGGCCAACTCACCTGGGACAGAACAGTCTCTTCAATAAATGGTGCCTATAGAACTGGATATCCATATGCAAAAGAAGGAAAGAGGACCCGTAGCTCACACCCTATACAAAAGTTAACTCAAAATGGATCAAAGATCTAAACATTAGGTCTAAGACCATAAAACAGTTAGAGGAAAATGTAGGGAGATATCTTATAAATCTTATAATTGGAGGCGGTTTTATAGACCTTACACTCAAAGCAAGAGCACTGAAGAAATAAATAAATAAATGGGAACTCCTCAAAATTAAACACTTTTGTGCATCAAAGAACTTCATCAAGAAAATAAAAAGACAGCCTACATGATGGGAGACAATATTTGGAAATGCATATCAGATAAAGGTCTAGTATTCAGAATTTATAAAGAGATTGTTCAACCCAACAACAAAAAGACAGCCAATCCAATTACAAACTGGGAAAAAGACTTGAACAGACACTTCTCAGAGGAGGACATACAAATGGCCAAAAGGCACATGAAGACATGCTCAACGCCCCAGGCCATTAGAGAAATGCAAATCAAAACCACAATGAGATACCATCTCACACCACCAGAATGGCCGTAATCAACAAAACAGAAAATGACAAGTGCTGGAGAGGATGTGGAGAAAGAGGCACACTTATTCACTGTTGGTGGGAATGTCAAATGCTGCAACCGCTGTGGAAGGCAGTTTGGCAGTTCCTCAAAAAGCTGAATATAGAATTGCCATATGACCCAGCAATACCATTGCTAGGTATCTACTCAGAGGACTTAAGGGCAAAGACACAAACGGACATTTGCACACCAATGTTTATAGCAGCATTATTTACAACTGCAAAGAGATGGAAACAGCCAAAATGTCCATCAACAGAAGAGTGGCTAAACAAACTGTGGTATATACACACGATGGTATATTATGCAGCTTTAAGACAGAATAAACTTTTGGAGTACGTAACAACATGGACGGAACTTGAGAACATTATGCTGAGTGAGACTAGCCAAAAACTAAAGGGCAAATACTGTATTGTCTCACTGATATGAACTGACATTAGTGAATAAACTTGGAATATGTTGTTGGTAACAGAGACCATCAGGAGATAGAAATAGGGTAAGATATTGGGTAATTGGAGCTGAAGGGATAAAGACTGTGCAACAAGACTGGATACAAAAACTCAGAAATGGACAGCACAATACTACCTAACTGTAATACAATTATGTTAAAACACTGAATGAAGCTGCATGTGAGAATGATAGAGGGAGGAGGGCTGGGGACATAAATGAAATCATAAAGAAAGATAGATGTTAAAGGTTGAGATGGTATAATCTAGGAATGCCTAGAGTGTATAATAATAGTGACTAAATGTACAAATTTTAAAAATGTTTTTGCATGAGGAAGAACAAAGGAATGTCATTATTGCAGGGTGCTGAAAATAGATGGTAATTAATATTTTAAAATGTCACCTTATGTGTGAGACTAAAGCAAAAAATGTTTATTTGTTACAAATTTTATATTTTGACTAGAGCATTTCCTAATATAACTTATGTAGATAGTTTGATTGAATGTCATAAGTACTTGGAATCTCAGGTAGGACATGAGATTTTGTTGGTTTGTCCAGAATAATGGCCCGATGAATCCCAGAGTGATTCGATCAGTGAGTGGAAAAGTATTTGCCAAGCCCCCTTCGGGAAATGGTGAGACTAGGGAGAAATTCAACTTCTCCTAGTTGAATTCTTGATATTCTCACAAGCAGTGTGGACAACCAAAGCTATAGGCTGAGCCCCCAGTCTTGGGGTTTGTTCATATGAAACTTAACCCCGCAAAGGATAGGTCAAGTCTACTTAAAATTTAGGCCTAAGAGTCACCCCCAAGAGAGCCTCTTTTGGTGCTCAAATGTGGCCTCTCTCTCCAGCCGACATGACGAGCCGTCTCACCACCCTCCCCCTCTCTATGTGGGACATGACTCCCAGGGGTGTGGACCTTCCTGGCAATGTGGGACAGAAATCTTGGAATGAGCTGAGACTCAGTATCAAGGGATTGAGAAAAACCCTAGAATGAGCTGAGACTCAGCATCAGGGGATTGAGAAAACCTTCTCGACCTAAAGGGGGAAGAGTGAAATGAGACAAAGTGTCAATGGCTGAGAAATTCTAAACAGAGTCAACAGGTTATTCTGGAGGTTATTCTTATGCATTAAGTAGATATCACTTTGTTATTCAAGATGTAGTGGAGAGGCTGGAGGGAACTGCCTGAATATGTACAGCTGTGTTCCAGTAGCCATGTTTCTTGATGATGATTGAATAATGATATAACTTTCACAATGTGACTGTGTGATTGTGAAAACCTTGTGTCTGATGCTCCTTTTAGTTAATATATTAATAGACAAGTAGAACATATGGAATAAAAATAAGAAATGGGGGAACAAATGTTAAAATAAATTTAGTTTGAAATGCTAGTGATTAATGAAAGGGAGGGGTAAGGGGTATGGTATGTATAGTTGTTGTTTTTTTCTGTTAGCATCTTATTTCTTTTTCGGTTTTCTTTTGATTTGTTTTTCTGAATTGATGCAAATGTTCTAAGAAATGATGAATATGCAACTATGTGATGATATTGAAAATTACTCATTATATATGTAGAATGGAATGAACCATTAATATTTTTGTTGTTCTTAATTTTTTTTGATTAATAAATAAATTTTTAAAAAATAATAATAATCCTAGGGTGGAGGATGTGGGTGGGTAGGGGGATATAGCTAAAACAAAATGGGCCAAGAACTGATAATTGGAGAAACTGGGTGAAACGTAAGTGGGATGTACTACTCTGTTCTCTCTACATTTATAGCTGTGTGAAATTTTCCATTTAAAAGTATATAAAAAATAAAAACCAAAACCACAATTCATTAGTGTAAAGCTTTTGATCTCATAACCTATTCAAAATTCCCCATCCAACCCCCAACTCACGCATAAGGGCCTAGAAACTGGAGAAGCTTCTTCTTTCAGGCAGTTTCTTGGGAATGGAAGGTGTGCTGGTTTGAAATGATGTACGTACCCTAGAAAAGCCAGGTTTAAATCCTAATCCCATTTTATAAAGGCAGCCATTTCTTCTAATCCTTATTCAGTACTGTATGTTGGAAACTGTTATTAGATTATCTCCATGGAGATGTGACTCAATCAAGTGTGGTTATTAAACTGGATTAGGTGGAGATGTGTCTCCACCCTTTCTACTGGAGACTTGATTAGTTTACTGGAATCCTATAAACGAAGAAGAATTTTTGGAGAAAGCTTCAGAATGCCGCAGAACCATGAAGCAGAGAGTCCACCAGCCAGCAACTGTTGGAGGTGAAGAAGGAAAATGCCTCCCAGGGAGCTTCATGAAAGGAGAAGCTAGAAGAGAAAGCTAGCAGATGTCACCATGTGCTCTTCCAGCTGAGAGAGAAACCCTGAATGTCATCAACTTTCTTGAACCAAAGTATCTTTCCCTGGATGCCTTAGGTTGGACACTTCTATAGACCTGTTTTAATTGGGACACTTTCTCGGCCTTAGAACTGTAAAGTAGCAACTTATTAAATTCCCCTTTTTAAAAGCCATTCTATTTCTGGTATATTGCATTCTGGCAGCTAGCAAACTAGAACAGAAGGGGAGGGAGAACTACTGTCCACCATGGAGATACTGCCTCCTCATCCCTCCTCCTGGTCTAAATCCTAAGGAGTTGGGCAGGGAAGAGGGAGTAGCCATGACAGATCCCAGGTGGACCATGACATCCACCAGCAGGGCTGTTCCTGGGCTTCCTCTAGCTCTGTCCAGGTCTACCTAGTTCTGGGGCCTCCACAAATGAGTCTCCAGAGAGAGAATGTGCAGCAAAGTTCTTCTACTCCAGCCCTCTGTCCCAGCAAGGACCCTCTTAGGGAGACAGCTGGGTCCCCCCTTTGACCCCTGCCAGAACCAGGAGTTCCCCCCACACCCACCCAGCCCAGCCCAGCTACCTGGACAGCCCCATGCATCTTGGTCCTCCTCCACCCCAGCCCCTCCACGTGATGCTTCTGGGCACCACAAAAGGCAGGAATTAATCACCAATGGAACTTCATTATACAAGCATCAAAGACTGTACTGTAGGAAGGGAAAAGACAACCTTAGGAGGAAGGTGTGTGATTCAAGAAGGAAGGATGTGCACAGGAAGTGGCAACCATATAGATAAATCTAAACAAGGGTCTGTATAAAATAGTAATGATAATAATGATAATGAAGGGAATATTGGGTGAATAAAAGGGCAGAACTAACATAGAATAAGAGGGGAAGATTGGAATGAAGGCGTTCTAAGGTCCTTGCATTATTTCAGATGGACGTTAAGATATTACTTTTAGAGTTTAAGCATGTGCAATAAAATTGTATGGGTAATGAGTAAAAGAGTAGAGTGTAAACTTCCAAATGAGTACAAGGAAAAATGTAATATATAAAAGATTTGATCTTTATGAAGAATGTTATAAAAGTTCATTGAAAATGTTCAAGAAGGCTGTGATGGGGTGCACGGGTGGTTCAGTGGTAGAATGCTCACCTTCCATATGTGAGACCCGGGTTTGATTCTTGGAACATGCACCCTATCACCCCCCCCCCAAAAAAAAAAGTTAGAAAAGAAAAAAGAGAGAAGGCTTTGATGGTTAGGTTCTGGTGTCAACTTGGCCAAGAGAGTATGCTCAGTTGTCTGGTCAGGCAAGCACTGACCTGGCCATTGCTGCGAGGATATTTCATGGCTGGTTGATAAACTGAAAGGCTGGTTTATTAAATCATCAGTCAGTTGATTTCATCTGGAGCTGATTACATATGTGATCAACTAAGGTGTGTCTCCTACAATGAGATAATCCAATCACTTGAAGGCTTTTAAGGAAAAAGAGATTTATCTATTTCTTCAGCCAGTGAGCCTCTCCTGTGGAGTTTGTCCAAACCCTTCATTGGTGCTGCCAGCTTCAGAGCCTGCCCTGCAGATTTTGGACTCCTCCATTCCCACGGTTTCATGAGACACCTTATAAATTTCATATTTATAAATATGTTCTGCTGGTTTGAAAGGAAGTATGCCCCCTAAGAAAAGCTATGTTTTAATATAAATCCCATTTCATAAAGGTAGAATAATCTCTATTCAATGCTGTATGTTTGAAACTGTAATGAGATCATCTCCCTGGATGATGTGATTTAGTCAAGAGTGGCTGTTAAACTGGATTAAGGGACGACATGTCTCCACCCATTTGAGTGGGTCTTGATTAGTTTCTGAAGTCCTATAAAAGTGGAAACATTTTGGAGAGGGAGATTCAGAGAGAGCAGAGAATGCTGCAGCACCACGAGTCCACCAGCCAGTGACCTTTGGAGATGAAGAAGGAAAACGCCTCCCGGGGAGCTTCATGAAACAGGAAGCCAGGTGAAGAAGCTAGCAGATGATGCCATGTTCACCATGTGCCCTTCCAGATGAGAGAGAGAAGCGCTGACAGTGTTCACCATGTGCCTTCTCACTTGAGAGAGAAACCCTGAACTTCATCGGCCTTCTTGAACCAAGGTATCTTTACCTGGATGCCTTTGATTGGACATTTCTATAGACTTGTTTTAATTGGGACATTTTCTCGGCCTTGGAACTATAAACCAGCAACTCATTAAATTCACCTTGTTAAAAACCATTCCATTTCTGGTATATTGCATTCCGGCAGCTAGCAAACTAGAACATATGTCCTGTTGGTTCTGTTTCTCTAGAGAAGCTTGACTAATACAGCATGGTACCAAGAGTGAGGTGGTTCTTGAGAAACAGAATCTTTAAAATGGGTTTTTACAATTGGTTTTCTACTCTGATTAGATGCAGAGGTACTAATGACTCTGTTTCCAATAATCATGATGGCATTGACAGTCCATGGGGTGAGTTGGCAAAAAGATACACAAAATATCACCATTAGATTCTACTAATTGTATGCTTATATAAGGTAAGATTCTAGGTGATAATGTTTTTGACACCTTTACAGAGTTTTGTGGAATTCAGATGTATAATGATGTTTGCTGGTTGTTGTTAGATAAGCTGGCTACAGCGATGAGGGAAAAGGATGAGCTGAAGGCTTCAAACTTGCAACTTAAGTGCTGTAAGAATGATGTAAATGTTTCCATGTTTGCCCTGAAAGAAAATCTTATTTCCTATGATCACAAACTTGAGATCTCTGAAAACCAGACACAGAGGATCACTGTGCAAGTAGCAGATTTACTCCATAAACTAAAATCT
>PVIY010054163.1:0-14350 GCA_004026745.1 Myrmecophaga tridactyla | reverse complement strand
AAGTTAGAACAACCAATTAAAGACATTCATTGAAATCTAGTTAGTGAAATAAGTAGTAGAACAAATGACATAAAGGAGATCAAGAAAACAGTAGAAGAACACAAAGAGGAATTTCAAAAAATAATTAGAAAAATAGCAGAAATCACTGAGATTAAAGACGCTGTTGACCAAATAAAAAACATACTAGAGGCACAAAACATGAGATTTGAAGAGACAGAAGAAAGAATAAGTGGTATAGAGGACAGCATAATTGACTTCAAAGATTCAAAACAGTAAATATCAAAAAAGATGGAAAAAATTGAATGGGAACTCAGGGAAATGATAGGCAAAACAAAGCACTCAAATATAAGAATCATTGAAGTTCCAGAAGGAGAAGAGAGGAGAAAAGGGCTATGAAGAGTAGTTGAGGATATAATGGGGGGAAACTTCCCAAGCCTCATAAAGGACATAAATATACAAGCCAAAGAAGCCCAAAGATTTCCAAACAGAATACATCCAAATAGGCCTTACCCCAGGCACATGCTAATCAGTCTGTCAAATGTTGAAGAGAAGCAGAAAACCCTGAAAGCAGCAAGAAAAAATCCTTACTACATACAAGGGAAATTAAATAAGACTGATTTCAGACTACTCAACTAGCACACTGGAGGTGAGAGGGCAGTGGTATGATATATTCAAGATCCTGAAACAGAAAGACTTCCAGCCAAGAATTCTGTACCCACTCAAATTGCCCTTCAAAATTGAGGGAGAGATTAAAGTTTTCACAGACAAATAAGTCCTGAGAGAATTTGTGAATGAGAAACTGGCCCTGCAAGAAGTACTAAAAGGAGTTTTGCTGGCTGAAAAAAAAAAGGCAGGAGAGGGAGGTCTGGATGAGGGCACAGAATTGAAGAGTACCACTAAGGGTAATTTAAAGAATACAAATAGAAAGAGTGGAAAGAATATATAGATCTGACAAATAAAATTAAAAAGTTAAGATGGTGGAATCAAGAAACGCCTTTCCAGTAATAACTTTGAATGTTAAAGGACTAAATTTACCAATTAAAAGGTACAGATGGGCAGAATGGATTAAGAAACATAATCCAGCTATATGCTGCTTACAAAAGACTCATCTTAGACACAAAGATACAAATAAAGTGAAAGTGAAAGGTTGGAAAAAGATTTTCCACGCAAGTTATAACCAAGAGAAAGCAGGAGTAATGATACTACTACTGGGCAAAATAGACTTTAATTGTAAAGACATTATAAGAGACAAAGAAGGGCACTATATACTAATTAAAGGGTCAATTCACCAAGAAGACATAACAATAATAAATGTTCATGCTCCCAATCAAGGATCTCCAAAGTACATGAGACAGACATTGGCAAAACCGAAGGGAGTGATAGATGTTTCAACAATAATAGTAGGAGATTTCAATACACCACTCTCCTCTATAGATAGACCAACCAGACAGAAAATCAACAAGGAAATAGAGAAGTTAAATAGCTTGATAAGTGAATTAGATCTAACAGACATATATAGGTCATTGCACCCCAAAGCACAAAGTTATACATTCTTCCATAGTGCTCATGGATCATTCTCCAGGATAGATCTTATACTGGGGCACAAAGCAGGTCTTTATAAATTTAAAAATATTGAAATTATTCAAAGCACTTTCTCTGATCACAATGGGATGAAGCTGGATCTCAATAACCACCAAAGAAAGAGAACATTCACAAATATATGGAGATTAAATCACACACTCTTAAACAACCAGTGGGTCAAAGAAGAAATTCCTAGAGAAATCAGTAGCAATCTGGAGATGAACAAAAATGAGAATACATCTTATCAGGATTTATGCGATGTGGCAAAGGATGTTCTGGGAGGAAAATTTATTGTCCTAAATGTCTATATTAAAAAACAAGAAAGCATAAAAATCGAGGATTTAACAGCAAACCTGGAGGAACTTGAGAAAGAACAGCAAACTCACCCCAAAGCAAATAGGAGGTGAGAAATAACAAAGATTAAAGCAGAGATGAATGAATGGGAGAAAAAAGAAATAATAGAAAGAATCAATAAAGCCAAAAGTTGGTTCTTTGAGAAAATCAATAAAATTGATGGGCCACTAGCAAGACTGACAAAGAAAAGAAAGAGTATGCAAATCAACAAAATCAGAAATGAAAACAGTACGTTACCACAGACCCTGAAGAAATAAAAGAAATCATGAGAGGATACTATGAACAACTATACACCAAGAACCTAGACAACTGAAATGAAATGGACAAATTTCTAGAGATATACAAACAAGCTACACTGACTCAGGAAAAAATAGAAGATTTCAACAAATCAATCATAAGTAAAGAGATCCAATCAGTCATCAAAAATCTTCCTACAAAGAAAAGCTAAGGACCAGATAGTTTCACAGGGGAATTTAATCAAACATTACAGAAAGAGCAAACATCAATCCTGCTCAAACTTTTCCAAAAAATTGAGGAAAAAGGACCTCTACTTAATTCATTTTATGAAGCTAATATCATTTTAAAACCAAAACCGGGTAAAGATGCTATAAGAAAGGAAAGCCACAGGCCAATCTCCCTAATGAACATAGATGCAAAAATTCTCTTAATATTAGCAAATCAAATCCAAGAACATATTAAAAGAATTATACACCATGACCAAGTGGGGTTTATAAGAGAAATGCAAGGATGGTTCGACACCAGAAAATCAATTAATGTAATACAGCACATTAACAAATTGAAAAGGGAAAATCACATGATCATCTCAACTGATGCTGACAAAGCATTTGACAAAATTCAGCATTCTTTTCTGATAAAAACACTTCAAAAGATAGGAATCAAAGGTAACTACCTCAATATGATAAAGGGAATATATGGAAAACTGAGAGCCAGCATCATACTTAATGGAGAGAAACTGAAAGTTTCCCCCTAAGATCAGGTACAATATAAGGATGCACACTATCAGCACTATTACTCAACACTGTGCTAGAAGTTCTAGCTAGAGCAATTAGACAGGACAAAGAAACAAATGGCATCCAAATTGTAAAAGAAGGAGTAAAACTCTCATTATTTGCAGATGATATGATACTATACTTGGAAGATCCTGAGAAATCTACAGCAAAGTTATTTGAGCTAATAAACAAATTCACGCAAGGTGGTGGGATATAAAATTGATATGTAAAAATCAGTAACATTTCTATATGCAATCAATGACCTAACCGAGGAGTCAGTTAAGGGAAAAAATCCATTCAAAATAGCAACTAAAAGAATCAAGTACTTAGGAATGAACTTAACTAGGGAAGTAAAGAACTTGTACACAGAAAACTACATAACATTGTTAAAAGAAATCAAACCAGATCTAAATAGGCAGGAAGACATTCCTTGCTCAGGATAGGAAGGCTAAATATAGTTAAAAAGTCAATTCTCCCCAAATTGATCTACAGATTCAACAAAGTACCATCAAAATTCCAACAACCTACTTTGAAGATTTGGAAAAGCTAATTACCAAATTCATCTGGAAGGGAAAGAGCCCCTGAATAGTAAAAACATCTTTAAAAAGAAGAACGAAGTCGGAGGATTAACACTCCCTGACTTTAAAAACCTATTATAAAGTCACACTGGTCAAAACAGCATGTGTCTTTCTGCCACAAAGACAGAAGCATTGACCAATGGAATTGAATTGAAAGTGCAGAAATAGACCACCAAATCTATGGACAACTGATTTTTGACAAGGCCCCAAATCCACTGAACTGGGACAAAATAGTCTTTTCTATAATTGGGCATGGAGAACTGGATATCAATAGCCAAGAGAATGAAAGAGGACTCCTATCTTATACCCTACACAAAAATTAACTCAAAGTGGATCAAACACTTAAATATAAGAACTAGCACCATAAAGCTTCTAGAAGAAAATATAGGGAAACTTCTTCAAGACCTAGTAATATGAGTTAGCTTCCTAAACTTTACATCCAAAGTACAAGCAACAAAAAGAAAAATAGATAAATGGGAATTCCTCAAAATCAAATGCTTCTGCACCTCAAAGACTTTGTAAAAAGGTGAAGAGGCAGCCACCTCAATGGGAGAAAACATTTGGAAATCACATACAAGACAAAGGTTTGATTTCCTGTATATACAAAGAAATCATACAACTCAACAACAAAAGAACAAACAACCCAATTATAAGCTGGGCTAAAGATATCAAAGGGCATTTTTCTGAAGAGCACATACAGATGGCTCAAAAGCACATGAAGAGATACCCATTTTCACTGGCCATAAGGGAAATGCAGATCAAGGCTGCAATGAGATACCACCTCACACTTATAAGAATGGCTGCTATTAAACAAACAGGAAACTTAAAATGTTGGAGAGGCTGTGGAGAAATTGGAACATTTATGCACTGCTTATGGGAATGTATAATGGTGCAGCCACTATGAAAGACAGTTTGGCGGTTCCTTAGGAAAGTAAATATCAAGTTGCCCTATGACCTAGCAATATAGCACTACTTGGTAAATATCCAGAAGAGCTGAAAGCAATGACACAGACAGACATTTGCAGACTGATGTTCATAGGAACATTATTCACAACAGCCCCAAAAGATGGAAACAAACCAAATGCCTATCAACAGAGGAGTGGATCAACAAAACGTGGTATATACATACGATGGAATATTATGCAGCAGTAAGACAAAATACAATCCTGAGCCATAAGGTTCAGGACAAGATGGATTAACCTTGAGGACATAATGCTGAGTGAAATTAGCCAGACACAAAAGGATAGATGCTGTATGATTCCACTTTTATGGCCAGCATAAAGGTTTAATCAGAGATTTATAAAACAGAATATAGGGGACTTAGAGATACATAGAAGCTAGAGATGGATGAACCATTAGCTAATGAGGTTGAACTCCAATGTAAGGGAATAGATAGCAGTGAAGGTGATTCTCTAGTGGGTCTAGAAGTACTATTACCATTTTGAAGATGAACAAAATTGAAAGGGGTTGTATAGGCTTACATGTACCACTGACTCACACTAGAAATATGAATGAGTTCTCATAAGAATTACTTCAAAGATATGATTCTTGTATAAAGAGTGTTTAAGTCCAGTGTATAGGGGGAAAACTGCTATTACATGCTGTGAGTTATGTTCAGAAGGAAACTATCTGCACTACTATAGCAACAGCAGATGTAAATAATGGGGTGAGGGACAGAGTTAAGAGAAGGTTTAGATTTCCTGTTGGGTGAGGGTGTGTTAATTGGTTTTCTGTCTCTTGGGAACAATGAACTTACCTAAAATTGAGAATAATTTTATTCTCAATATGTGGACTTTGGGCCCTCTACATGATGCTTGGTAAATACAGGTGACTGAAGGGTACACTGATGGAGAAGTAGATTGGTGAACAATGGTGTCTACCTTTGAATGAAGGTTGTGCTTCTACAAAAAGGAAGAATGTCGTGGGGCATGCAACAATGTGAATGAACATGTGGGACATTTGGTAAGACAAAATAAGCCAGAAACAAAAAAACGAGAATGGTATGATCACCTTTAGAAAATACTTGTAAGAAAACAGGGTCCTATATCATAAGCTTTTAGAGCAGACACACTAATTCTGGAGTGGTGATTATTATTTCTGGATTTTGAGAGGATGTTTTATATATATAACCTGATTTTTAGAGATAAGAACAAAGCCAAACACGTTGGGGTTAAAGTAAGTCAGAACATAGGCATAAGGATAGTGTCTATATTTCAGAACTACACATACTTTTTGAGACGAATGGAAGAAAGGTTTGTCTAATTTGGAACCAAAACTTTCTGTAGTGCATAATCTAATTTAACCTATCTGCATAGCTCATTTAAACAACTGAAACACATTAAGCAGAGAACAAGAAAGAGGTCCTTTAATCCAGTATAGATTATTGTAATGCCTGGATACATACTAGAGTATATTAAGCAGATAATCAAAAAGTATTGGCAAAGTCCCCTGAAGGAGATGAGAAAGACTATGAAACTATTAAATCTTACCATAAGGAAATCCCCTGATACTGTGTCAAACCTAAGGGACCCCCAAATCAATAGGCCATACCCTCGATCATGAGGCATACTTTTGTAAAGCTTATGTAGGTAGTGGAGAAGCTTAGACTACCTATAGGCATGCCTAAGAGTTACTTCTAGAGGACCTCTTTTGTTGTGCAGATGTGGCCTCAGTCTCTCTAAGTCCAACCCTGCAAGTGAAATCATTGCCTTCTCCCCTATGTGGGACATGACATTCAGGGGTGAAAGATTCCCTTGCAATGAGGGTGATGAATCCCAGGTGATGAATACAGACCTGGCACCATGGGATTAACTATTACATACTGACCAAAAGGGGGAAAAGAAGTGTAATTAATAAAGTATCAGTGGCAGAGACAGTTCAAATAGAGTTGAGAGGCTACTCTGGGTGTTGCTCTTATGCAAGCTTCAGGTAGACTTTGCTACTTATCATTAACCTGCGAACCCCCAACCAGGACCATTCCAGCCAATCCTAAAGAACACCTAGGAAATATAGAAGATTCCACAAAGATTCCAGGCACTAGAGTAACTTTACAGATTACAGCCTCCAGATGGGTCCCTGGTCCAGGTAAGTCCTGACACCTAGCCCAGCCTCTCCAGAACATCAGATAGTTCCATCTCCCAACCCCATATTAGTGAGAGATACTTCCAATATCAAAAATTTATAATTGCCATAGCCCAAACAACCCCAAAGAGAAGAATGGAAAGATCAAAGGTAGTGGTGGAATTATACATAAAAGATAAGAATTAACAAATGAATATGAATGCTGAATCATTAAATTGATATCTCTTTTAGTCTCCAGTATTTTAGAGCAGCCAGTAAAAACCTAAAGTTGTGAAATTGTAATCTACATCAAAGTCTGAAATATGTTCTGCAACTAATTGTGGTATTGTACTTTGAAATTTATGGCTTTTTTTGTATATATGTTACTGTTCACAGAAAAAGAAGGAAAAAAATAGTCAAGTGATGATAAAAGAAGTATTAAAGCCCACTAGCCTCCTATATTCTGGAGCAGTTAGAAGGAAAAATATGAGAGGATCACGAGGTAGAACATGACAAACTCTGGGATCTGTCCTATAACCACTTGTTGAAGAGTGCTTTGAAAACTAATGATTTTTTGTTTCTTTTCTTTGTATACATGTAATACTATACAATAAAAAAAGTTAAAAAAAAATTGAAGCAAACTTTTTAGCCAATGCAGTTAACTCTCTAACATACTAACCTACTTAAATAGAACTAGAGTAGGTAAGATCTGTCTATGTACAAGACTGAACACTTTTTAAAACTTAATATTTAAAAAGAGATTTGTTATTGTGTGATATGTTTTAAACAATATACTTTGTTCTTAAAAAAAACAAACAAAAATATTATTGTTAACTATAGTCCGTAGTTAATAGCTATGTTTTTCTTATATACCTTTTTTTTTTTTACATTTATAGTAGCTCATGCAAGAAGATATTTATATTTGTGGTTTTAATTGGCATTTAGTTTGCTAGCTGCTGGAATGCAATATACCAGAAACGGAATGGCTTTTAAAAGGGGGAATTTAATAAGTTGCTAGTTTACAGTTTTAAGGCTGAGAAAATGTCACAATTAAAACAAGTCTATAGAAATGTCCAATTTAAGGCATCCAGGGAAAGATACCTTGGTTCAAGAAAGCTGATGACATTCAATATTTCTCTCTCAGCTGGAAGGGCATATGGTAAACATGGTGGCATCTACTGGCTTTCTCGTGGCTCTAAAAAAAGGGACTCTCTCCAAAATGTTTCCTCTCTTAAAGGATTCCAGTAAGCAACTCCTCCTTCAATAGGTGGGGACACGCTTCCATGGAAATCATTCAATCAAAAGTTACCACCCACAATTGGGTGGGTCACATCTCCATGGGAACAATCAAAATATTGTTGGTTCCACCCAGCAATATTGAATGAGGACTAAAGGACATGGCTTTTCTGGGGTCCACCACAGATTCAAACTGGCACAATTGATGATATACATGACTTTAAATGACCCCTTTCAATCAAATTCACCTATAATGTGGCACTATTACTTATAATCCCAATAATGAGGTACCATCATATCTATCCATTCCCAAACATTTAAGTTCAACTTGTTAACATTCTGTACACAATAGGTAACTGCTCCCACTTTCGTCTATGTCTAAGTACCCCCCTGTGTACTACATTTTAAGACTCTGGGTTTACATGTTCTAGTTATTATGGTTTGTATTAGCAAAATTATACAATATTTATCCTTTTGTGTCTGACTTAATTCACTAAGCATTATGTCCTCAAGGTTTATCCATGTTGTCATGTTTCAGGACCTCATTCCTTCTTATACTGTATAATATTCTTTTGAATGTATATATCACATTTTGTTTATCAATGTATTTATTAATGGACTCTTGAATTGTTTCCATCTTTTGGCAATTGTGAATAATGCCCCTATGAGCATCAGTGTGAAAATATCTGTTTGTATTTGTGTTTCCAGATTTTCTGGGTATATATTGAATAGTGGTATTCCTGGGTTGTAGGCAAACCAATATTTATTTAGTTTTCTGAGGAACCACCAAACCATATTCCACAGTGGTTGTACAATTTTACATTCCAACCAGCAGTGAATAAGTGTTCCTATTTTTCCACATCCTCTCCAACATTTGTAGTTTCCTGCTTCTTCAATAGTGGTCATTCCTATAGGTGTGAGATGATGTTTTGATTTGCATTTCCCTAATAGCTAATGAAGATGAGCATCTTTTCATGTGCTCTTTAGACATTTGTATAATCTCTTTGGAAAAATGTCTATTCATATCTTTTGTCCATTTTATAACTAGGCCTTATGTTGTTGAGTTGTAAGTTTTCTTTATATGTACTGATATTCAACCCTTATCAGATATATGGTTACCAAACATTTTCTTCTATTGAGTGCTGTCTCTTCACCTTTTTGACAAAGTCCTTTGAATCACAGAAGTGTTCAATCTTGAGACATTCCCATTTATCTCTTTTTTTCTTTCGTTGCTTCTGTTTTTGGGTGTAAGATACACCCAAAGATACCCCCTTGTTACTAGGTCTTGATGTTTCCCTATATTTTCTTTTACAAGTTTTATGATAACTGTCTCTTATATTTAGGTCGTTTATCCTCTTTAAGTTAATTTTTGTATAAGGTGTGAGGTAGGGGTCCTCTTTCATTCCTTTGAACATGGATATCCCATTCTCCCAACCTCATTTATTTTTAAAAATATTTTTATTGACAAATCTTCACACACATACAGTCCGTACATGGTGTATAATCAATGGTTCACAATATCATCACATGGCTGTGCATTCATCACCATGTTCATTTTGAGAATGCATCACTCCAGAAAAAGAAATAAAAAGAAAAAAGAAAAATTCATATATCCCATACCTCTTAGCCCTCCCTCTCATTGACTGCTAATATTTCAATCTACCTAATTTATTTTATTCCTTATCCCCCATTGTTTAATTAATTATTTTTTATCTATACTTTTTTACTCATCTGTTCATACCCTGGATAAAAAGAGCATCCGACACAAGGTTTTCATAGTCACACAGTCACACTGTAAAAGCTATATAATTATACAATTGTCTTCAAGAATTGAGGCTACTGGAACGCAGCTCAACAGTTTCAGATACTCCCCCCACCCAGCCACTCCAATACACCATAAACTAAAAAGGGATATCTATATAATGCATAAGAATAACCTCCAGGATACCTTTTTGAAATCTCTCAGCCACTGGAACTTTATTTTGTTTCATTTCTCTCTTCCACCTTTTGGTCAAGAAGGCTTTCTCAAGCCCATGATTTTGGGTCCACATGAATCCCAGGAGTTCTATTCCATATTGTCAGAGATTTACATCCCTGGGAGTCATGTCCCACATAGGGTAGAGAGCAGCTGTTGTGTTGGCTTAGAAAGACAGGCCACATCTGAGCACCAAAAGAGCCAATTGAAGAGATTATGCTGTCCCAGTTAAGTGGATTTGGGGGCTTTGTCAAAAATCAATTGATCATAGATCTGAGGGTTTATTTCAGAACTTTCAATTCCATTGATCAATATGTCTGTCTTTCTGCCAATACCATGTTGTCTTGACAAATATGGCTTTATAACAAGCTTTAAAGTTAGGAAATGTAAGTCCTCCCACTTCATTCTTCCTTTTTATGGTGCTTTTGGCTATTCAAGGCCCCTTTCCTTTCCAAATAAATTTGATAACTAAATTTTCTAAGTCTGCAAAGTAGGTTGTTAGAATTTTACTGGTATTGCATTGGATCTATAGATCAATTTGGGTAGAATTGACATCTTAACAATACATCTTATCCATTGTATTAGTTAGGGTTCTCTAGAGAAACGGAATCAACAGGGAATACTCACAAATATAAAACTTATAAAAGTGTCTCATCTGACTGTGGGAATGCAGAGTCCAAAATCCACAGGGCAGGCTGTGAAGCCGACTATTCCAATGGAGGGTCTGGATGAACTCCACAGGAGAGATTCGCTGGCTGAAGCGGGAAGAGAGCCTGTCTCTTCTGAATCCTTAAAAGGCTTCCAGTGATTAGATTGAGCATCACTCATTACAGAATACACTCACCTTGGCAGATTACAAATGGAGTCAGCTGTGGATGCAGCTGATATGATCATGATCTAATTCTATGAAATGCCCTCATTTGCAACAGACAGGCCAGCACTTGCCCAACCAGACAAACAGGTACCACCACTTGGCCAAGTTGACACATGAAGCTGACCATGACATCCATGAAAACAGAATGTCTTTCCACCTATTTAGGTCTTCCTTGCTTTCTTTAGCAATGTCTTACAGTTTTTATGTGTACAGATTCTTTACATCCTTGGTTACATTTATTCCCAGATACTTGATTATTTTAGTTGTTATTATGAATGGAATTTTTTCTTAATTGCCTTCTTGGTTAGGTGATTACTAGTGTATAGAAACACAACTGATATTTGCACAGTAATCTTGTATCTTACCACTTTGTTGAAATTGTTTATTAGCTCAAGTAGCTTTGTCATAGATTTCTCAAGATTTTCCAAATATAGGCTCATGTCATCTGCAAATAATGAAAGTTTTACTTCTCCCTTTCTGATTTGGATGCTTTTTATTTCCTTTTCTTGACTAATTGCTATAGCTAGAACTTCTACCACAATGTTGAAAAACAGTGGTGACAATGGGTATCCTTGTCTCATTCCCAATCTTAGGGGGAAGACTTTCAGTCAGAGCTCCCAATTTTTGATTGTCTACTCTGTAACAGTTACCGTGCTGATGTTTGATGAATACGTAATTTTCACGACAATCTTGCAGAGTAGCTACTGTTATTCTCTCTCACAGAGGAAGACATAGAGGCTATTAGAGGCTGACTACTTGCCCAGGGCTCTTTAGCTACTATTTGCAATTACTGGAATATAAGTATATCTAACTCTTATACTATAAATTCAACTATATTCCACATTCTATTCCCCTATCTAATCAAGGAAAAAGCTCCTTAAGACAGATGCCAACTTTTAAGAATGAAGCCAATTATATTATCATAATGACACATAATTTATATAATTGTTAATGCTTTTGAAATATATGGTTTTTACTGAATGAAAAATGGCTCAAAATAATACATTTTATGAGACAAATAGAAGATATTTACAGATGCCATGCCTTAGAAGAAATGAAGAGCAAAGAATGACAAGTGATGCTTTTAAACTTAAAAAATAATGTTGAAATTTTAATTTTAGAAGTAGAAGATGATGAATGAGGAGAGGATTGAATGAGGTAATTTATGTGGCACTTCCAACATTTGCTAGAAAGAAATTTAGTTTCTTACCTATAGGAACTAGGGAATAAAAGCAGACTAGAAAGGGGAG
This sequence comes from Myrmecophaga tridactyla, assembly GCA_004026745.1. Taxonomy (NCBI): domain Eukaryota; kingdom Metazoa; phylum Chordata; class Mammalia; order Pilosa; family Myrmecophagidae; genus Myrmecophaga; species Myrmecophaga tridactyla. The sequence continues at coordinate 2,432 of PVIY010054163.1, read as the reverse complement.
TGAATTGTGTCAGCAGAGCAGTGATTCTCAGCCTTCACTGTGTGTCAAAGTCACCTGGGAATGCTATTAAACAGCTTCAGGGCCCAACCTTAAAAGGCTTTGATTCAATTGGCCTAAGCATCTGTCACTTTTAAAGCTCCCAGGTGAAAGTATTGTACAGCCAGGGTTGAGAAGGACTGTTATAGTGGCTACATTATGGCCCATATATTTATCCATTTAATGAATAACCATTTATTGGGTCCCTATTATGAATGAGACTCTGTTCTTGGTGCTGGGGATTTAGCAGTAGAAAAGACAGACAGCTCTGCCCTCCTGGAACCTACAATTTAAAGGGGAAGAGTAGATTTTCAACAAATACCAAAGGATAACGTGTACCAGGAGAAGTACTGGATACTGTCAAAGCAGAGTACATGGGGAACTAACTTTGTCTGAAGACTCATAGAAGGACATCTTCAAAGCATGAGTATGTGTTCACAGCTGCCTATCTGGGCTTGACATGGGAGGCTCAACAAGGGAAACCCACACTCTCCCATTCCTAATTCAGCTTACAAACCACTCCCTGTTCCTTTGAAGTTCATCTTATATTTTATCCTTATGCAGTCAATCCTTAAACATTTGCAACTCAAAGGCCCCCTTTGAAATGTAAATACCCAAATAAGAAACCCAGTGAGAGCTTCATGAGAAACCTGAGAGATTCATTAATTATAAAAAAGTACATAAAGGTAATAAAATGATTTTGCTCTGGAATGTGTTAACACCTCATGTCTTCATTGAAATAACTTTCTAAAGGAATATTTGGCCTGGAGCAATAGAATATAAAACAAATGCCCAGGATGTTTAGAGTGGGGAGATGGATGCAAGGAATATAAGAGACAGCAATGAGTCACATTTCCCTCACAAGCAGGTATATTATTAAAAGTGTTAACTGCTGATAGATGCCTCTGGTGGTGACTAGTCCACAGATTCTGAAGAGTTCCAGAGGCTCCCCGCAAAGCTGGACATTAAACTGGTTCTTTGAGGAGTGGAGGCTCTGGATGGGGCAAAGGTAGGCAAGGCCCAGAGGGACTAGAACAGTGATCACTTATCAACCAGTATGGAATGAAAGGTTTAATATTGTAACCACTTGTAGCCTTACTGGTAGATATCAACTGATGTTATATCCATTGATATTCTGATAACAAGAAATATACAAATTCAAAATATAATTATCATGGATTTTTCCTATGTAATTTTTAAAATTTTTTATTGTAGTAACATATATACAACTGAAAATTTCCTATTTTAACCACTTTCAAATGTACAATTCAGTGGTATTAATCACATTCACAATATTGTGTGACCATCATCATTGCCAAAACTTTTACATCTCTCTAATAACACAATATTAGCACTCCATGTTTTCACTTTCAAATCTATAGGACTTGGTTCCTATATTCCCACTTTTTTTTCACAACTCTTAAGTAAGGAGAAAAGGACAAAATTTTCAGACAAACTAAAAGGAGATCTGAGAGAAATATGGTATAATCTGCCAGTTATCATTACCACCGATGTAAAAGGACAAAATTCAAAACATACTAGAGTCACACAACACCAGATTGGAAGAGACAGAAGAAAGGATAAGTGATATAGAGAACAGGATAATTGACTTCGAAGACTCAAAACAGTAAATGGCAAAAAAGATGGAAAAAATTGAATTGGATCGCAGGGAAATGATAGACAAAGCAAAGTGCACAAATATAAGAGTCATTGGTGCCCCAGAAGGAGAAGAGAGGAGTAAAGGGCTATGAAGAGTAGTTGAGGATATAATGGGGGAAAGCATCCCAACCCTTATAAAGGACATAAATATACAAGTCAAAGAAGCCCAATGAACTCCAAACATAATAAATCCAAATAGGCCCCCCCCCAAGGCACATACCAATCAATCTGTCAAATGTTGAAGAGAAGCAGAAAACCCCGAAAGCAGCAAGAGAAAAACAACATACTACATACAAGGGAAACCAAATAAGACTAAGTTCAGACTACTCAACTAGCACCCTTGAATATGATAAATTCAAGGCCCTGAAACAGAAAGATGTCCAGTCAAGAATTCTGTACCCAGCCAAATTATCCTTTAAAACTGAGGGAAGGTTTAAAGTTTTCGTAAACAGAAAAGTTCTGAAAGGATTTGTCAATAAGAGATCAGCCCTACAAGGAGTACTAAAAGGAATGCTGCCAGCTAAAAAGTAAGGAAAGGGAGGTCTGGATGAGGGCACAAAATTGAAGAGTACCCCAAGGGTAATTTAAAGAATACAAAGAGAAAGAGGGAAAAGAATATATAGATCTGACAAATAAAATAAGAAAGATAAGATGGTGGAATCAAGAAATGCCTTTTCAGGAATAACTTTGAATGTTAACAGACTAAAGTTACCAATTAAAAAATACAGATTAGCAGA
>PVIY010054162.1:0-14347 GCA_004026745.1 Myrmecophaga tridactyla | reverse complement strand
AAGGTGTTAATAATAGGGTAGTATATGGGAAAAATACACCTAATATAACTATGGACTGTAATTAAAAGTACAATTTTAATATTCAGTCATTAATTTTAACAAAGGTACCACACATTCAAAGTCTCAACAATGGTGGGTGAATAGGAATGCTGTAATTTTACATGATTTTCTGTAAACCTACAATTTTTCTAGTTAAAATAAAAACAAAGATGCAAATCCTTATAAGAGAGAGAAAATGAAAAGAAAAAGGGGAGGTCAAATGATGATGGAAGTAGAGATTAGAGTGATAGAGCTATGAGTTTAACAACTGGAAGGCTTCACAGGAGCCACCAAAAGCTAAGAAAGCACCATGGAATGGATTCTCCCTCAAAATCTTCAAAATGGGCTAGCCCTGCTGACACCTTGATTTCATAGTCTTGGCATCCAATACTGTGAGAGAAAAGATCTCTGTTCTTTTAAGCAACCCAGTGTGGTACTTTGTTACAGATCCCTAGGAAACAAATGCAGATTTTGGTACTGGGCAGAGGATGCTGCTGCAACAAGTACCTAAAAATGTGGAATTTACTTTGGAATAGGGTAATGAGTAGAGACTGGAACATTTGGAGGAGCATGATAGCAAAGGTCTAGATTACCTTGAAGATATGATTGGTAGAAATATGGACATTAAAGTCAATTCTCATGAGGCTTAGTAGGAAGTGAAGAGCATGGTAGAGAAAACTATCATTTTAGAGGCTACGTATGTAATCCTGAGCAGCACATTTGTAGAAATAAAATGTTAAAAGAACTTCTGGTGATGTCTCAGAAGAAAATGAGGAACTTGTTATCATAAGTTGGAAAGAAAGTCATCTTTGTAGGTTGGGGGACGGGGAAGGACACTGCAACTTGGACTGTGAGAGCCGTGTCACCCCTCCCAACATGGCTTCTGGAATAAGGAAGTGAACCATTATGACAGAAGTGCTTGCAAAATGACCATCTGATCCCTGACCCCCTTGCTTAATGGCCCCCTTGCTTAATGTGCTGCCCCTTCCGGACATCACCTGCCCTTAAAAGCCCTTAAAAGCTGCCTGTGCCAAAACCCAGGTGCAGACACACCTCTCTCCATCTTGGGTTTGGTGAGCTCTACCCAGGCGCACAGAAATAAACTCACCCACTTTAAATTTCCTGGTCTACCTTTCTTCTTTCTCACCCTTTTGCCTCCTAAACATTTCATCTTGGTGCTGAAACCTGGGAGAGGAGTGCAGGTGCCACCCGCCTGGCCAGGGGTGCCCCAGCTTCCTCTCTCTTCCTTCCCCCACATAGCCAGCAACAAGAGATCCTTCGGCCCGCCACTGCATCCACCATGGATTCGGTAAGTCCCTTCCCTCCTAGCTCTGCTGCTGGGTCTCACTGTTCCAAGAGAGCCTGTCCATAATTACTCTCCAAAATCATGAATTCACATCAGGTTCTCTTCCGAGGGATGAGGTGAACGGGGATGCCCGCAAGCCTCACTCCCTTTCCTGGGACTCAAAAAGTTGTGGGGATGCCCTGCTTCTTGTTTCCCTCCCAAATTCAGGTCCAGGACCTGAAAGGGCCTCAAACCAGGGTGAGTCATCCCCTGGGGAGATGAGTCCCCACTCATAAGAGCTCTGAGGACTCTCTCAGGGCATTGGGATGCTGACATCCCCTGGGCCAGTCCTTTGTCCTTTGAAACCCATCAGTATGGGCAATAATTCCTCAAAGACCAAATCTTATACTCTTCTGGGTTGTCTCCTGATGAACCTATCCACACTGGATTTACTTCCAGACATCTGGCCAAAATGTCTCACTTACTTTTGTAAAAAAGCTTGGCCCCAATATCAATTGTATAATGATTCTCATTGGCCTGAGGATGGGACTTTCAATTTTAATATCCTTATGATCCTCTGCAATTTTTGCCAGAGGAATGACAAATGGGCCAAAATTCCTTATGTCAGGCTTTTTTCCCTCTGCACTCCCGCCCCTCCCTTTGTACCTCCTGCTCTACCACTCAGGTTCTCCTAGCCAAGGAAACTCGCAAATCCCCACTTCTCTCCAGTGAAACTTCCTCCTTTTCCAACCCCCTCAATTCATCTTCCTTTAAAAACCAGGGCCACCACCACATCTTGGGAAACTATCCTCCTCTTCCTCACTCTACCCTACCCTCCCTCCAGTGGTGTTCCAGTCGCCGTCTTCCCTTTCTCTTCCTCCTTCTGTGCCGGTGACATCCCGGTCGCCATCTTGTCCTTCCCTTCCCCCTTCTGCTTTGGCAACATCTCAGTCACCATATTCTCCTTCTCTTCCTCCTTCTGTCCCAGCGACTTCGCCATCTTGCACTCCTCTCTCCCCTTCCGCGCCGGCGGCACTCCTGCTGCCATCTTGCCCTTCTCTTCCTCCTTCTCCGTCAGCAGTGCTCCAGCCGCCATCTTATCCCCCTCTTCCTCCCCCAACTCTGGCAGCATTCCAGCCACCATCTTATCCTTCACTCCTTCCTTCTACTCCAAATGCTCTCCCATTACTGGCATGTCCCCCACCCCCCACATTGGCTCTTCTGCCGCCAGCTAGTTCCTCGCTACCCTCACCTGTGAGCTCCCATACCTGCTCAAAAAGTACTTTACTCTGTCCCCTCTGGGAGGTTGCAGGACCTGAAGGGTTAATTCGGGTACACACTCCCTTCTCTCTGGCTGATCTTTCATGCATTGAAAAATGATTCGGCTCCTTCTCCAATGATCCAACTACTTATACTAAAGAATTCCAGTATCTATCTAATGCTTACCACCTCACCCAGCATGAAGTTCATGTAATCTGCTCTTCTTCCATAACTACAGATGAAATGGACCACATTTTCAATGCAGCCAGGACTCATGCTAACCAGGTGCATATAATTGACCACACCATGCCAGTGGGGGCCGAGGCAGTACCAGACCAAGAGCCAGGGTGGGAATATCAGGTTGACACTCCAGCAGGAAGAAACAGGCAGACTAGACAGGACAAAATGTTTACATGCCTCATAGTAGGCATGCAGAAAGCATCATATAAAGTAGTAAACTTCCATATGCTAAGGGAAATTACCCAGGGTCCTGATGAAAACCCAGCCACTTTTCTACACTGGCTCACAGAAGCCCTCTCCCAATATACCTCCCTAGACCCCAACTTGGAGGCTGGTAAAACTGTTTTAGCCACACACTTTATATCCCAATCAGCTCCAGATATAAGGCATAAACTTAGAAAAATTGAGGACGGTCCTCAGGCCCCTATCCGTGACCTGGTAAACACGGCCTTTAAAATTTTTAATACTCATGATGAACTAGAGAGGACAGAAAAGGAATCCTGGGACCACCAAAAGGCAAATTTACAAACCCAATCCTTGATTGCGGCTCTGTGGCCCACTTCAACAGAGAAGAAGCTGGCTATGACTAATCCACCACCAGGAAAGTGCTTCAAATGTGGCCTTGATGGACACTGGTCCCACCATTGCCCCAATCCTTGACTGCCGAAGGGACCATGCCCTCTCTGTGGTACAAAGGGACATTGGAAAAGTGACTACCCCTCAATGCCTGGCTGTGGAGGGGCCGTCCTTCCAACCCCTAACCCACCACTAGCAGTCCTGGGCCTGGCCACCAATGACTGATGATGCCCAGCCTCAGCAACCCCAATCACACTCGAGTGCAGGGTAACAATCAAAGTAGTGGGTAAGTCCACCTCCTTTTTAGTGGACACAGGAGCTACCTTTTCCATCCTCCCCTCTTACTCAGGTCAACTCCTTCCTTCCCAGGTCATGGTTATGGGCATAGATGGCCATCCTTCACACCCCTTAACTACTGGATCACTTACATGTTTAATAGAAGGGTACCCCACTACACATTCTTTCTTAGTAATGCCTCCTTGCCCCAGCCTGCTAATGGGGTGAGATCTTCTTGCCAAATTAGGAGCCTCACTACACTTGGTAAAAAACCCTCAAACAAATTTACTATTACCCTTATGTGTGGCCTCCACCTCCACTCAGTGTTCCACCCTTCCCACTCCTCCCCTACCACCTCACCTAGTAAACCCAGAAGTGTGGAATACCTTCATCCCCCTTATAGCTTCCCATCATAAACCAGTTCTCATCTGATTAAAAGATCCATCCTCATTCCCTTCTTGGTCACAGTTCCCCATTTCCATAACCCATCGAAAAGGGCTACTGCCCTCTCCTCACTCAAAAAAGACTGCCTTTCTTCCTATCCTAGTAGGCATCAGCCTAACCACTTTGGTTGCAGCCTCAGCCATGGCAGGAGGGGTGCTGGGACACAATATTTTAACCTCTCAAAACTTTGAAACTCGACTACAGGTAGCCCTGGAATCAACATCAGAATCCCTCTCCTCTCTACAATGCCAACTCACCTCAGTAGCCCAGGTAACTCTTCAAAGTTGACAGGTCTTAGACCTACTGACAGCCAAAAAAGGAGGAACGTGTATATTCCTGCAAAAGGAATGCTGCTACTATGTCAACGAGTCAGACCTGGTGGAACAAAATATTCAAACCTTAAACAAACTAAGAGAAGATCTCTACCACAGAAAACAAGGAACCAACTCTGCCTTAAGCTGGTTTTCTTCTCCTCTGGTGACATGGCTCCTCCCACTACTAGGACCAGTTATCCTAATCTGTCTCTTTTTTCTCCTAGCTCCCTGCCTCCTCAACTTCCTTCAGGGATGCATGAAGGAACTATCCCGGGTAGCAGTCAACCAGATGCTCCTGCATCATTATCATTACCTGCCTTCCTCACCAGAGTCCTACATCCAGCCTTCCCACTCCCCTGGCCATGACGGTTCCAGCCTATAACCCCCTCCACCCCATTACAGCAGGAAGTAGCCAGAAAGATCTCAGTGCCCTATTATCACAAAAAGGCTGGAATATTAGGTCAGGGGAACGGGGAAGGGCACTGCAACTTGGACTGCGAGAGCCATGTCGCCCCTCCCAACATGGCTTCTGGAATGAGGAAGTGAACCATTATGACAGAAGCACTTGCAAAATGACCATCTGACCCCCGTCCCCCTTGCTTAATGACCCCCTTGCTGAATGTGCCGCCCCTTCCAGATGTCACCGGACCCCTGCCCATAAAAGCTGCCCATGCCAAAACCCAGGCACAGACTCACCTCTCTCCATCTTGAGTTCAGTGAGCTCTACCCAGGAGCACAGAAATAAACTCACCCACTTTAAATTTCCTGGTCTACCTTTCTTCTTTCTCACCCTTTTGCCTCCTAAACCTTTCAATCTTTATTATAAAATGTCAGAAAATTGGTTACACTGTATTCACTGTTGGATACTGGATTGGTTTTCTATGGTTGTGTAACAAGTACCACAAACTGGGTGGCTTACAACAACAGAAATTGATTAGTTCACAATTCTAGATACTAGAAGTTTGAAATCAGGGTGCCAGCAGGGCCACACATCTTCTGAAGGATCGAGGAAAGAATCCTTTTTTGCCTCCTCCTAACTTCCTGTGTCACCCAGCAGTTCCTAGTGCTCCTTGCTTATAGCTGAACCACTCCAATTTCTGTCTCTGTCTTCACATTTCCTTCCTCCTAGTATTTCTCCAAATCTCCTTCTCCTTCAAAAGAACAGCAGTCATTTGATTTATGAACTACATTAATACAGTGTAATTTCATCTTAACTTGATTATATTTACCAAGACCTATTTCTGAATAAATTTTCATTCATATTTTACATTCCCACCAAAAAAAAATGAGCAAGTGTCTTTATTTCTCAATGTCCTTTCCAACACTTTTGACATTTCGATCATTTAATAGTAGCCATGCCAGTGGGAGTGAGATGGTGTCACATTGTGATTTTGATTTGTAATTCTGATGACCAATGACTTTGAGCACCTTTTCAAGTGCTTAATGGGTACTGTATATCTTCTTTGGAGAAGTGTCTACTCAAGTCCTTTTATTCATTTTTAATTGGGTGATATACCTTTTGTTGTTGAATTGCAGAAATTCTTTATATATTCTGGATGTGAAATTCTTAAAATATACAGGTTTTCAAATATTTCTGCATTCTGTTGGTTGCCTCGTTTGCACTTGAATTTTTGTAATTTTAGTACTTATATTTATCAGTGTTTTTATGCATTTAGAGTTAAGGTTTGTATAAGATGTGAGGTAGGATGTCTATCTTCATTCTTTTACGTTAGGTAATCCAGTTCTACCAGCACCATTTGTTAAAGAGATTAGTCTTTATCCACTGAGTGAACTTGGCACCTTTATCAAAGATCAGTTGGCTCAGGTGTGAGCTTTCATTTTTGAACTCTGAATTCTATTCCATTGGTCTATATATCTGTCCTTATGCCAGACTGTTTTGATTATGGTAGATTTATGATAAGTTTTAGAATCAGGAAGTGTGAGTCTGTTGCTTCCTATGGAAATGGAGCTCAAAGGATATTAAGGAATGATGAGAAAGAGACAGGATCAGGGGGTCTGAAGATCAGCCATAACAGACAACAGACAACTTTATTCTTAATCAGATCCTGCTTATATATATTGCAGGGTGACAAGAGACATGCATGCATTTCTTGAGAGAACAGAGTGCTTATTTTTCAGTATTCTCTTCCTTCACACTTAACATAACCATTTGGGGTAAACATTCTCTTCTTCCCAGACTGCTCTACATAACAATCTCCAGTTTACTGCTGCCACCACCCTGATGCCAGCTGCTCCCAACAAATTCTGAGGGTCTTGTTTTAACCCTTCTTCCTACATGAGTCTTTCAAGTTTGTTTTTGGAAATGGTTTGCGGGCTGCTTCCCCTTACATATGAATTTGAAGATTGGATTTTCCATTTCTGTGAAGAAGCCTGTTGCAATTTTCACTAGAATTGCACTAACTCTGTATATCAGTTTGGACAGAATTGACATCTTAACAATATCTTCCAATCCATGGACAGGTTCAAATCCATGGACAAAGAATGTCCTTCCACTTATTTAGGTCTTCTATAAAGTCTTTCAGCCTTATTTCCTGTCTCTAATGTACAAGTCCCTTACGTTCTTGGTTAAATCTAATCCTAGATAATTTGATTCTTTTACCTGCTGTTGTAAATAGATTTTCCTTGACTTCCTCCAAATTATTCATTATAGAATACTGTATAGAAACAAGATTGATTTTTGAGCGTTGATCTTTAACCCTGGCATTTTGCTGAGTTTCTTTATTAGCTCTAGTAGCTTTGTTGTGGATATTTCTGAATTATCTACATATTTGATCATGTATTCTGCAAACAGGGAGAGTTTTACTTCTTCCTTTCTGATTTGGATGGTTTTGTTTCTCCTTCTTGCCTACTTGCTCTGGCTAGAGGTATCAGCACATGGTTCAGTAACAATGGGGACAAGAGCATCCTGCCTTGTTCCTGTTCTTAGGGGAAACTTTTAGCCTGCCACCATTAAGTGTGATGTTGGATGGGGTTTTCCATTTATGCCATTTGTGGTGTTAAGGATCTGTCTTTTAATTTCTATTATTATTATTATTTTACATGGGCAGGCACCTGGAATCGAACCTAGGTCTCCGGCCTGGCAGGCCAGAATTCTGCCACTGAGCCATGCTTGCACGACCCTATTCCTATTATTTTCATCAAGAAGAGGTGGTAATTTTGTCAAATGCCTTTTCTGCACCAATTAAAATGATCTGTTGTTTTTTCCTTCATTTTCTTAACTTGGTGCATTACATTAATTAATTTTCTTATGTCTAATACCCTTGCATATTTGGGATATAGCCCACTTGATCATCATGTAGAGTTCTTTCAGTGTGCTGTTGGACTCAGATTGTTAGTATTTTGTTGAGGATTTTTGCATCTGTCTTCATGAGTAATATTAGTCAGTGTTTTTCTTTTCTTGAGTTATCTTTATCTGACTTTGTATTAGGGGTATGCTCACTTTCTTAGAATGCATTAGAAAGTGTCAATGCTCAAATTTTTAGAAGAATTTGAGAACTTTTGGTGTTAAATTTTCTTTAAGGGTTGGGAAAATTCACAAATGAAGAAGACTGGTAATGGGTTTCTCTTTTTGGGAGGTTTTTTGATAATTTATTCAACCTCTTGTTACTGGTCTATTGAGATCTTGTAGGTTTTCTTGAATCAGTGAAGGCACTTTCATTTCATCTTCACTCTCTAAGTTGTTTGTATACAGTTTTTCATAGAATCCTTTTATTATTCTTTGTGTGTCTGTGGATCCATAGTGATGACACACACTTCATTTCTGATTTTAATTATGCAAGTCCTCTATTTTTTGTCAGTCTGGTTTTTAATTTTTTTCAAAGAACAACTATTTGCTTTTGTTCATCTTTTTCTGATAGCTTTTCCTTTATTTCATTTATTTCTCCACTAACATTTGTTATTTCCTTCCATGTGCTCACTTTGGGTCATTTGATGTTCTTAGGTCTCTGACTTGAGCTTTCTTTCTCTGTAATGTAAGTACTTAGGGCTATAAATTTCCTTCTGAGCACTGCTTTCACTGCATCCCAAAAATTTTGATATGTTATATTCGCATTTTCATTCATCTCTACATATTTCCTGATTTCCCTTTTGATTTTTTTCTTTGACCTATTGATTGTTTAAGAGAGGAACAAAGATATATTAAATCAATTTCAGCGCAATGTGAAAAAGGTTATAGAGAAACTGTACAATGAAAATTGGACTAAGGAGGAAGCAACCCTCCCTGGGGAGTTTAGTGATGGATTTATCTGTAGGAGAGAATTGAGAGAGAATTCAGGCAGGATGATTCAGCATCAGGAGGATAGTTTATGCTAATTGTTTTATTCGTGAAGGGACAGATGTACACTCTTCTCAGTCATTTGCAACAATTGGCAGCTGGTTATGAGTAGAGCTTTCAGGGTTGGTGGGCTAATATTTTTATGTAATTTTATTGAGATAGATTTATGGGCCATATAATCATCCAAAGTATACAATCAATGGCAATTAGTAACATCGTATAGTTGTGCATACCTCACCACAATAAACGTTTGAACATTTTCATTACTCCAAAAAAAATGTAAAAATGAAAAGAATACCCAAACTATGCCATACCCTTTATTTCCTGTATTCTTTATTTTTTGTCTTTATTTTCTTACCCATCTGCCCTTACACTGGTAAAAGGGAGTGTCAGTCACAAGATTTTCACAATCACATTGTCGCACTGTAAAAGCTATATAGTTGTACAATTATCTTCAAGAATCAAAACTACTGGACTATAGCTCAGCATTTTCAGGTATTTCTGACTAGCTATTCTAATACACTAGAAACTAAAAAGGAATATCTATATAATGCATAAGAATAACCTCCATAATGAACTCTCAACTCTGTTTGAAATCTCTCAGCCATTGAAACTTTATTTTCCCTCATCTATCTTCCCCCTTTTGGCCAAGAGGGTTTTCTCAATCCCAGGATGCCAGGGCCAGGTTCAGCCCCAGGAGTCATGCCCCATGTTATCAGGGAGATTTACCCCTTTGGGAGTCATGTCCCAGATAGGGGGGAGGGCAGTGAGTTTATTTACAGAGTTGGATTCAAGAGAGGCCACATCTGAACAACAAAAGGGATTCCCTTGGGGTGAATCTTAGGCATAATTGTGAGTAGACTTAGGTTCTCCTTTGCAGGAAAAGTTTCTTAAGGACAAGTCCCAAGATTAAGGGCTTGGCCTATTAAATTGATAGCCCATAATGCTTGTGGGAATATCAGGAAATCCCCAGGTTGGAAAGTTTAATATTTCCACATTTTACCCCAAAGAAGTTTCCCCCATATTTTCCCCAAGGAAAAGTCAACTTTGCAAATGGTTTTTCATTTTCTGTCAAAATTACTCTGGGATGTGTCATGGTATTGCATTAACCTTTAGAAAGTATAAAGATCTCATTTCTTATTCAGTGTTCCATTTAATTATGTTGTTGGAAAGAATGCACCATGCAGGTTAAATTAGACAGCATGCTATAGAAAATGCAAATTTTGTACCAAATAAACATCTCTTACTTTGGTAGGTGACAATATTTATTGGGAAGAAAGAAGCAAATAAGCACCAAGAGATCAAACCTGTATCTCAGCTTTGTTAAGTCTGGATCCCTATATATTAAATATGCTACCTAATAGCCTAAGAAAATATGTAAAAGAGAATAGTATATATAGTCTACACTTTTAGACTACATAGAAGACAAAGTCTACATTTTTACACCTTAGATTTTTAGAAGCAGTTTCCATATTACTGCATGTGACCCTTACCAAATTCTGTGAGGGAGATGATATATCATGTCTACTTTCAGATAAGGAACGCTCTCAGATAAGCCTTCATTTCTGTGGGATCCTCAGAAGAGAATGAGTTCTTACCTGGAACTCATCCTTTTAGTCTTCATTTTTATTTTCTACTCTATAATTCCCTTGGGCAACACCACCATTATCATTCTCTCTCAACTGAACATTGGCTTGCACACACCCATATACTTCTTCCTTTGCCACATCTTCTTCCTGGACCTCTGCCACACCAACAGTACTGTCACTCAGTTTCTAGCAACCTTCATATCTTATATGAAGGGTGTATGGCCCAGCTGTTCATCTCCCTGTCTTGGTGGTGCTGGCCTTTGACTGCCATGCTGCTGTCTGTTGACCACTCTGATGCATGGCCATTATGTACCTCCATCTCTGTCAGATAGTGGCTGACATCTCTTAGGCAGGAGAATTCATGAGCACTCTAATTCAGACAGATAATATGATGGCCATGTCCCTCTGGGACCTCTGTCACCTGAATAATTTCTTCTGTCATATCTGTGTTCCTGAAGCTGGCTTGTGAAGATACACAAGGAACAGAGGCCAAGTTATTTGTGTCTTGAGCTATAACCTTGGTAGTTGTGCTGGTTTGAAAGGATTATGTACCCTAGAAAAGCCATGTTTTAATCCCACTCAATCTTGTGGGAGCAATGGTTTCTTCTAATCCCTATTCAGTACTATAGGTTGCAAGCTTGATTAGGTTACCTCCATGGAGATATAACTCAATTGTGGGTATTAAACTTGATTAGATGGAGATGTATCTCCACCAATTCTACATGGGTCTTGATTAGTTTACCAGACTCCTATAAAAGAAGTATTTTGGAGAAAGCTTCACAATGCCACAGAACTCTAAAGCAGAGAGTCCACCAGCCAGCAACTTTTGGAGATGAAGAAGGAAAATGCCTCCTGATCCTGGGGATCTTCATGAAGCAAAAGGCCGGGAGAGAAAGCTAGCAGATTCCACCATGTTCACTATGTGCCCTTCCAGCTGAGAAAGTAACACTGAACATCACCGACCTTCTTGAACCAAGGTATCTTTCCCTGGATGCCTTATATTGGATATTTCTATAGAATTGCTTTGATTGGGACATTTTCTTGGCCTTAGAACTGTAAACTAGCAACTTATTAAATTTCCCTTTTGAAAAGTCATTCCATTTCTATTATGTTGCATTCTAGCAGCTAGCAAAATAGAACAGTAGTTCAAGCAGCACTAATTCTAAGCTCCTATGTGTACATTGTCCAGTCAGTGTTAAGGTTCAAGTAAATGGCTAGAGCAGGCAGGGTTTTGGGACTTGCAGATCCCATCTCTTAGTAGTTTTTCTTTTTTATGGCTTATCCATGTGCACATACCTCCCATTCATGCACAATTATTCTCAGAGTGAGGGACAGTTTGTTACCCTTTTAAATACTATAGTTACCCCTATACTCAATCTTCTGATTTATACTCCAGGCAACCAGGATGTGAATGTACTAGGAAAAGACAGAGACTTGGGGTAGGAGTACATATACACATAATAGCTCTCAAATCCTGGCATTCCTCCTTTTCCTTGGAAGTCAGTTGGTTAGTAAGACATAGCCCTCACTGGGCTTCAGGGTTTTAACACCTCTCTTGGCTACAGGTTGAAAATGAGGAACTCTTGGGACTCTTTCTATTTCTGTGTCTATGATCATTTTACAAGAAGGCACAAATATTTATTTGGATCACAAATTTCCAAAGAAATGTGTTTGGAATTCAGGACAGGGTACTATGGCCACTTGTGGAGAGGGGACTGGTTTCTAAATATGTCTAAGAATGAGAAGACATAATTTGGAATGAAAGTTCCTTTTCCAAAAGTCAATTATTGCCAACATAGTGACATCTAAATTGCACTGAACCCAAGACAAAAGTCATGAGATCAATCTTGCTCTTTTACTAATTAACAAAGGCCCTGACCATGTGTCTTCACACCTCTAGGTCCATTTCTAAGGTTTCTTAAAGATGTTACCTTTATATGATAAGCAAACAGATCACAAATAGAGGTACCCCTACAACACATAAAATCTCAGACATGCATGTAATTTATCAAGAAAAAGGCAAAGTCATTATGGTATAACTGAACAAACAGAGTCAGCAAAATTTCATCAGCTGTACCAAGAGGCTCAGTAATGCTGACTGATGCCACAGACAAGACATCTCCATGCAAGACAGGAGAGAATAGAGAAGAAATGAATGAACATAAAAATAGTGAGCTAAGAGTAAGTGATATAGAAGAAAGGAAAGAATAAAAGGGAGTGACAAAGATGATAGAAATGTATTTCCATGGTAAAATTGTGGGAAGTTCAGGAGGCTATAGGCTAAGTGTGAATATTATGACTACCTCAAATTCCACCCCTGTCATTTCAATCTATCTACTGAAATGTTGGTTTCAGTCAAGCCCGTTTTGAAAACTTCTGTAGGCTCAGTAATTTTCAGACTAAGTTAATCACCATTTATTCCAATAACAACAGCTGACATTTGCTTGATATTTTGAAAACCATTTTTATATAAGTTTTCACTTATCTTTACAGAATTGTGAGATGGTTATTATTGTTATATTTCCTATGTAGTTTTTAAGGGAGAAGTTTAAAGGTTTTAGGAAACTTTCCCAAATTCATCTAGCAAATATGGGATGGTGCTTAGTTTTATGTTTCTACAACCCTAAGTTCTACCCTTACTATCACACCATGCCAGTGATCATTTTTCAGAATGAATTTTTGTAAGGAAAGATTGAGCTTACAAAGAATGATAGTTGGAGAAGGAATCAGATAGGAGATTAGCAGAATCATCGTTTTACTTCAATGACTCTTGGGCAGGATTCTAGACTCTTTGGAGTTACTCCATGCTTTTCTGGTCTGAGGGAATATTTTTTCACTGTCCAAAGTTAATGATTCCTATAATAATAGTTCTCCTTTTTGAGCTCTAACTGTATTTCAAGCACCACCATAACTAATATACTACATTGTCATTCAATTTGTACAACATGGAAGTTAGTTATGTTTTAGCCATACCTTATTTTACTGACCAGGAGATTGAAGGCTAGATATTTTGAGTAACTCAACTTAAGTTACACAGGCACTAAGTGGAGGGCCATGATTTGAATGTGGCCTGTCTTCTCCCAAAGTCTACCCAACCAGCCAATGCCTAAGAATCCATACTTTTATATTTACAGCTGAAGGCACTAACCAATAAATGTGATACAATCTTCATGGAACAGATGTTTTCCTTCTGAATGTTGTATATATGAAGATCCTCATATTCTAGTTATGAGAATCAAGGTCTAAATAATTCAAGCATATGGATTGACCTAAGAGAGAAAATGGGATTATTTGAACTGAAAGGACAATTTCATAAAATTAGTATGTGGTTAGTGAGTTATTCTTTCATTTGACACACAGAGAAAATGGCCACCCAATTATATTAGAGGAAGCATATCTCATGCTCTTCACAATTTTAAGAGAACTCTGTACTGTTGGGCATTCCCAAACATTGCTTTTTGAAAATAGGTCCCCTTGGAGGCAAATGCATCCTCAATGGGAAACTGCAGTCTTTGAGTCCCCCTGCATCTTTTTATCCATGGCAGAGGCTAATTGAACACTAGGGATTGTTGGTCCCTGTAGGTATGCCAGAGTTAACATGTAATTCCAAGTTTCTTTAAATTGCACTTCTGAGAGAGGAATGAGAGATGGCTTCCCTACAGGGAGCAGGAGAATATTGACAGCACAGAATTGCTTGTCCTTTTTCTTTTAGACATTAGCTGGATGCCATTGGAAATCCATTGTCACTTGTCCTTACTCTGCTCAATATCCTCAGTGAAGTTTTGACTAAATTAATGGTGCATGTAGGACTTAAAATTGGGGCTTTTCTACTGAAAAGAGAGAGTGATAAAAGAGAAGAAAGCAGAGGCTATGTAGGATTGGCCCTAAGGAGAAAACTGAAGGGATATTTATTAAGGAAGAAAGAATAAGAATTCAGTAATATTTTAGCAAATACTCTAAATATTTGTTACTCTAGGCTTTACAACATTCATTTATGATTTATTGACTTTATGGCTTATTTAATTTTTTT
>PVIY010054161.1:0-14351 GCA_004026745.1 Myrmecophaga tridactyla | reverse complement strand
TCTATTATTGTTTTATTTCTTTTTCTGATGTCTTTTTATTTCTTTCTCTAAATCGATGCAAATGTTCTAAAAAATGATGAATATGCAACTATATGATAATATTAAGAATTACTGATTGTATATGTAGAATGGAATGATATATTAATGTTCTTTTGTTAAGTTTTTTAATTAATAAAAAGTTTAAAAAAAAAAAAGAATAGCTTCCAGAGCAGCTTCTTGACTCTATTTGAACTCTCTCAGCCAATGACGCCTTATTTGTTACAATTCTATTCCCCCCCCAAAATCACTTTTAATGTCTATGATATCTGTTTTTACATTCAATCTACTGCAAATATGTCATTTTGATTGAAATATATGACAAAACTTTAACCTCATACAGATAAGTAGCTGAAAAGGGGAGAAGTGTTTTAATAGCCTTTCAGATAATTATGGATATACTTTTTTTGGATGCTACACAAAACTCTTCAAGAAGTAATTTCTTAAAGGTTAGATGTAATGTTGGAATCTGAAATCACAGAAATGAACTTTTTGTCCTTCATCATCCCACTGATCTTTTATCAGCAATGCTTTTGTAACATGCATTGGTCAGTTGGAAAACACTGGTTCACCGAGTTATGTAGATCTTCCAAATGCTGACACATTTAACCATTCAACACCAACAAGTCACATTCATCAAAATCACCATTGATCTTATTAGAAAAACCTTTAAGTAGTGTGAAGTTGTCAAGCTCACAAGGTGGATACAAGTGTTCTGAAATTTCAATATTCACTTGAAAACTCAAATTTTATCATTGACAACAAACAGCATCAGGTGTTTTCTTTGATATGGCAGGTTTACTTTGTTCATTATTGAAAAAGCTCTGCCAAATACCCAAGTCTGAATAACCAGTTTGCCTGCCAGTCATTCTTTCAGGTAAAACTGGTGTTCCACGAAAAAAGGGGCTAATTCATCTCACAGCTCAATTGCACAGTGTTTTATACCTGCTTCACATTTCACCACAAAATACCGACTTCAGTATTGAGATTCAATAAAATTAATAACTTTTACCATTTCATCAAGGACATTATTAATTGAAATGGCATGCTTTTGTGTTTTTTCCTGTGCATGTACAATAGTGAACGATTACAAGTGTGGTTTCCTTCACGTTAAGGTGCAGCGTCAAAGGCTCTGCAGGGCTGACTCTGCCTTTGCCAGCCTCGCCTCCAACCACCTTCCCTCCACTCTATCTTCCAGGGGCCCTACACTGCTTACAGTTCCCCAAATGCACCATGCTGTTTTTACCTTCTTTGCTGACAAGGTCCCCTAACCCCCAGACACCTGACAAATTTCCAGTTGACACTGAAGACCTGGGTCAGGTTTCCTCTTCCACCATAAGCCTTTCTGGACTCTTCTTTCCATACTCCACGAATGTGCTCCTATTAGTCATCCTCTCTCTCTCTTCAGTGACCAGGCCATGTCTTTTACATGTTTTCACTGGTACACTCCATGCACTGGCTGTAACTTACTTTCCATGGGTCCCCCTTATTAACCTATGAATTCCCTAAACACAGGGACCATGTTCTCACTCCTTCCTCTATGCCCAGCCCCTGTGGTATAGAATTAAAAAGAAAAGACTCTGCAAGCCATTTATTCATCTGCTCATTGGTTATATACAGGATATGAGGATCTCATATTTTTGTGGCACTCATTTCCACTTAACTCCATACCCCCAAATAGTCGGAGTATTGTTGCACCAGAAGGGAACAAGACAATGCTAAGCCTAGCACGTCAACTAAAGTTTCATGAGAGTCCATGAAATTTTTAAGTAGAGAAAAATATGATTAAAAGACTACAAGGCTTAGAGACTGAAAATATGGTATCTGAAATGGTGAGAAGTAAGAAAGCCTGGGAACAGAAAGACCAGTAAGGCAGTATTGGTATAGTTAAAGCATATGCCCAGCTCTGCGGTCTCCTTTGTCCTTTACCCCACAACCTCCTCCAGAGCAAAATGGAGAAGTTGAACAGATCTGGATATAAAGCCCACTCTTGAATCATTTGCTCTATACCTACCACTGGTAAATTATTAACCTCCTTATGCTTTTTCTCTCACTCATAAAAGGAAAACAAAAACATCAGTGTCAAGTTAAAGATTAAACAACACAATTTTTACAAATAACTAACGTTATTGTAATGATAAGAATAGTGTTAATGATAGCAAATAACCATTATGGAGTATTTACTAAATGTTTTACATAATATGGCATCAGAACTGTTTAAGCTAAACTCTTGCACACATCAGATTCTCAATAAAAATTAGTCAAATAAGAACTAATTGGGAATGAGAAAACATGCCAAATGAAAGGAAATCTGTGTTTAGCTTTCCCCACTTAACTCTAAGCTACTTAAGGGGCTTCATAGTTGTACCTAACTACATTTTTTTAAAAATATGGAATGCTTCACGAATCTGCATGTCATCCTTGCACGGGGCCATGCTAATTTTCTCTGTATCGTTCCAATTTTAGTATATGTGCTGCCAAAGCAAGCACTGCCTAACTACATTTAAAAATTCACTTTAACACAGTATAATGCCGTATTAACCTAAATGTTTCTTTTCTAAAAAGAAATCAGCTTTTACTTAAATTTTGATTCTATAACTTTTCTGAATTCAAGAGAGTCTAATAATATTTTAGAATACTCTCCGAAAAATCTACTTTATTTTTTCATTTATTAGTGCCTACTGTGCCAGGGAACTGAGCTGGGCACCAAGGATACCAAGTCCCTGCTCTGCCCTCCGCAATACAGTCTGATGTGGAAGTCAGATATTAAGCACTCCTTGCAGAAGGAATGTGTGAAGGCAAATGAGAAGGAAACCAACAGGTATGTGAGATGGGGCATGGATTTGAAAAGGAATGTCAGGGTGACACGCAAGGAACTGGAACACCATGCTAAGTCTGGCCTTTGGCTTACATGTTGCAGGAAGCACTGTCTGGTTTTAAACAGGGGTGTAAAGCAGAGATGCCTGTATTTAAGAAAGGCAGATACTTTGGGTGGCCATAAGCTGGATGGTCTGGGAGACGGAAGGGGAGTTAGGTGAGGAAAGGAGTAGAGACATCAGGGAGAAAACTACTGACGTGGTCAGGGGAGATAAGATGAGGGCCTAAATTGGAACAAAGGGATTAATTAGAGATGAGTTTCTGAATCTGAGACACACTGCTGAAGTCTCAGAGGTGGATCACGTCACCTGAGTGGGAGGAGGGGATGAGAGAGAAATCAACATAGTTTTGAGGTCTCTGCTCACAAACTACATGAATAGGGATGTCTAAATAAAAGCTCATCCTGGACTTAAGGAATATGCACAGAAAACAGATCCAGGAAAGGAGAAAGAAAAGACTCAGGAGAACAACCAAGTGGGTGGAGAGTAGGGAGAATGAATAGAGGCCACTAGTGAACTTTATTAAAATAGTAACAGCTAATAACTTAATAAGAGTGCTCACTATGTGCCAGGAGCTACTTTGCTATATGTATATTAAATCATTTAAATTTTGCAATCCTCCCCACAATCTTATTATGATGTAGCTATCACTGAGGAGGAAAACTGAGGCACAGTGAGGTTAGGTAGCATGTCCAAGAAAACTAAATGGCAGACAGTGGAAATACAGAAGGCCAGGGAGTGAATGAAAAAGAAAGAGAACCGGAAAGTCAGGGGAAAGTTGAATCACAGCTTATATGGAGGTTAGGATTTAAAACCAGCATAGAAAGAAAATCAAGTGTAGCCAAAACAGCCCTTGACAATCCCTTAACCACAAATAAACAGGCATGGTTATGCACATACAACCCCACGGGTTCTTGACTCCTTAAACTCTTTGGTATTCATTATTTTCCTATGGAATTTAATTCATTCACTCTTCAATTTCTTTCACAAGCAGAAAAATCATCCCTACCCTCATGCCTGGCCTCCTGAAGATGGTTTTACATCATTTGTTAGTGTCAGGGAAATCCTGGAAATCATTCACATGATTTTCCCATAGGTCCTAGTCACATCCACCGAGTGGGGGCTGGGAGACACATACCATGTCAGTCATTACTGTAACCCCTCCGCACCCCCAACCTCCTTCATCCCAGGAATAGAGCTGAATTTCCTTAAGCTAAATTAAACTATGATATAACCCGACAGGACTTGTCTATGGTTAAGAGAGACAAAAAAGAAAGCCTTTATAGAGAATAAATAGTAAAGCTTTTCTATTTGACCTTTGAAGGGAATGTCTCTTGACAAGGAAAGACTGATGTAAGAGGGAGGCAAGACTCTGGACAAGGGCCTAAGGGATAGGATTTTCCAGTCAGCCTTGATTTCTTCCTCTAGGATCTCCCAGTGAGATCCAAAGAAAGCACAGCAAGGACTGGTGAGGAGTTCCAAGTCAATGGTTTGAATATTCTCTGCTTAGCAGGAGGTGAAGTACCTACCAAGAGTGCGGGTGGGCCCTGGAGAAGAGGGTTCAGAATAGAGAACTAGGGAATAGACAGTGAGAAAAGGGAAGGAGAAGCAACCCAGAAAGAATCCAAAGTTTTCTGAGTGGCCAGTACTAAAGGCACAGCTAAGCAAGATTTAACTTTACCTTTCATGCTTTCTTGAAAACTTAATCTTTGAAAGAAAAAAAAAAACTTCTAAAACAGGCTTATAATATTATTCAAGAGCAAAGAACTGTATCTTTCCTAACCCAAACTTACTGAGTTATGTTGCTTCAAAAATTCTGCAGCATTTTCCTCTGCATTTCCACCAATTTCACCTATCAATATGATGCCTTCTGTGGCTGGATCATTCAGAAAGACTTCTAGGCAGTCAATAAAATCTGTCCCATTAAAAGGATCACCTCCAATACCTGAAAAAAAAATTAAAGAATATCAACCTCAAAAATTCGAGGAGGATCTGTGAAATTTAGGTAAAAAAAAAAAAATGTTATTTCTACTGGTTTCTTATTTTGCACATCCCCGTGCTCCAATTTTTTAAAATATATCTTCATTCTTATATCTAACATGAAAAAAATCATAAAATGCTAATTTATTTCTGTTTTCACTATTACATAAATGCTAAATTGTGGTTAGTTCTTGATATTCAAAAAATAAATCCTCTTTTTGTATGAGCTCTTTTATCAAATCTCTTCTCTCCTCAAAAATTATTCCCATTATACTCTTTAAATGTGAGTCAACTAGGAAGACGTATTTGTGCAGCAAGCTGGTGTTATATCAGAGAAAAGTGAGAATATCTTCTCTGATTAAATATATAACAAATTCCTTTGCACAAAGTAACTACTTGTTGAGGCACACTGCAGAGGAACTTCTCATATGCTATAAGACCCAAGTCCCAGGGAGAAAAAAGGCAGAGGGTGCCCTGCTTTCCCTCCCCTTAGTTCCAAGTGCAGAATGATAGAGCCTGCAGGCTCTTCTACAAGCACATGACATTTAAGAATGAATACCTGCATAGAATTAAGGAACATTTGCGAAACAGACTGGCTGGTATTTTTTTTTTTTAATTATAAATTTATTGAGTGCAGGATTAATTTCTTACTTTTCAGTGCATCTCTGAAAAATGAAGTTGAGGACAGGAACTAGCATTTATTAAGTGCCAACCATGTACAAGTACTATCTACGCCTTGGCACACATTAACCCTATTATTTCATAATTCTTCCAATTTCTCTCTGTGATGGGCATTACTATTCTCAGTTTACAAATTAAAAACTGATGCTGGAGAAGACAGAATTAGCAACAGTGTTCCAAAATTCAATCTTATTCTCCATTACATTAAAATTACCTTGTGTCTAACATTGTGCTGTGCACATAGGCTCAATATTTCCAAAATTGAATTTATGGAATAAATTACAAAAAATACTCCAGATAGTTTATAATTATTATTATTTTTTAAAAAAGCTATTTTTAAAAAATGGTTAAAAGGTATTCTAAAGATCTGAAGGAATATTTATAAAAATAAGAAACTTGTTTGGTTTTCGGTAACACTGAAATTACTATAAAAGGTGGAAACTTTTTACTTTTTAATGGAGGCAGTATGATGTGGCAAAGAGAGAGGTCTGGGGAACCTTTCTCAGTCTATTTTAACACCAATATAGTTGTAATAATACAACAAGAACCTTCCAGTTCGAAGACAGCTCAGAGGGTTAACTTAAGATTTTGATAATGAATGAAAGAGAATTCAGGAACTGTGAAGTTCTAAACATAATTATAATAACAAAAACCCCAATTTGAAGAACATTTCTTCATAGCAAATAAAGTTAGTGATGGTTTTCAGGACCTAATGCTCTCAAGAGCCACCGGTCCCAGAAAGTTTAGTTCTCACGTGGAAAGCACATCATAGACCATGATCTTGAAAAAATACAGAGGAGCATCACACTTATGAAAATTAAATTCAAGATCTTAACACTTTTTAAATAAAATATCAAAACCTCTGACAAATAATCAAATTAAGTTACTATTATACTCATTCAATGAAGATACTGTAACTCTAAGAAAATGATGTTAACAAAAATCTCTCACCAACACATAAAGATTGCCCCAATCCAACTTGTGTTGTTTGATGAACTGCTTCATACGTCAGGGTGCCAGATCTGGACACAATACCTTAAAGGAAGAGAATTCAAAAATATTAGACTGTGTTCATATGACAGACTACCATATGGTAAACTAAATTACAAATGCTTTGAGTAACTAACATGGGCATACATAAAATAAGGAAAGTTAGAAAAAATGAAAAATATATTATTATTTATGACTACAAAAGCAATGCAAGAAATACCTAAATTGCTTTTCTGAGAATCTATAATATCAGTATGAAGTTGGTAAATACCAATCCTGCTCAGAAGTATGAGAATGTAACTGATTGCACTTACAGATATCCAAACTATTAAACCATCAAAGCTGTCAGCCTACAAAACCAGCATTTGTCCCATTGGCAATGATCCCCAACCTTTCCCACAACTATTTTCCAATAATGTTTAAACAATATATAGGTTTCAAAACCAGAATAAGATTAAGATCCCTTGGGATTCAAATATACAACCCACTTTCCTTTATCCAATAGGCCTGTGTGATTTCACACCTAGACAAGGTATGTGTGCCCTGGGGTAAGTGGGGGTGGGGGTGGGGAAAGAGGTCAACAGCAGCTAGATACCCTCTAATGGCTGGTCACAGGAAAGGTAATTTATTACATGCCACAATCTATGCAGTATTTTAATGAAAAGAAAAAAACATGTACTGGGTGGATCCCTAATTTTAACAGGTTGATAGGTATAAATGAATGACTTCAGTTGGTAGAACATATCATAAATAAAAAATATTTTTTAAATGAAACATAAAACTATGTATAGGCTAAAATCAGAACACCAATCTGTGGTGGTGAATAATCCCAGAGCTTCCGTGATTTGCTTTCTTCAAACTTAACCTCAAGCACTCTTTAAGGAATCCCAAGATTCTTTTCTAATAATATGAAGGCCCTATCAGCAGGGCAATTAGAATTCTTATCAGATAGAGACAAAAATCATAACCACAAGTTATCTTAACTGCAATACAGCATATTTACATTCTTGAGCAAAGTTTTGTGTCACTGCCATATATTCACTGCGTAATAGTGTTTGATTTGTGCATAAACACATCTTCTCACTACGATTTTGGGTCCACATAATTTCTCTGCCCCAGTCAAGTTGAAAGTACATATGTGTGGTGGTTAGATTCAGTTGTCAACTTGGCCAGGTGAACGTGCCTAGTTCTGTTGCTGTGGACATGAGCCAATGGTACGTGAACCTCATCTGTTGTTCTGTACATCTGCAGTCGGCTAGGAGGCATGCCTGCTGCAATGAATGATGTTTGGGTTAACTGGCTGGTGCTTAAATGAGAAAGCTCAATGTAGCACAGCCCAAGCAGCTCAGCATACTTCATCTCAGCACTCGCAGCTCAGCCCAGGCCTTTGGAGATGCAGAAAGAAATAACCCCGGGGAAAGTTGTTGGAACCCAGAGGCCTGAAGAGAAAGCCAGCAGAGACCATCCTGTGCCTTCCCAGTAAGAAAGAACCTCAGAGGAAAGTTAGCTGCCTTTCCTCTGAAGAACTAACAACATAAATCCTCTCTTATTAAAAGCCAATCCGTCTTTGGTGTGTTGCAGTCCAGCAGCTAGCAAACTAGAACAACATGTGTGGATGTATCTTGGTCACTGCTAGACAATACCTTATTGGCACTGCCAGACTGCATTTAGATTAAGTTCACCAGACAGTGACAGTTGTCAGCATGACAAACTCCATGGATGGTCCCAGGTTACCTTTCCAGATGGTTTCCCATTATATCCCCATTCTAGTAAAACTGGGTTATTCCTCAATTATACTTTCTACTTCATCCTTTCTTATCTTTTCACACTTTTCTGCCTAAAACAGAATCTCCACCATCAGAATTCTAATCACTCTTCAAGGTCCATTACTAAAGGCTTAAATGCCACTTCCACTTTAAAGTTTTCCTGCTCTCACTCCCAGAGGTGAGATATGGTCTCTTCCCTTTCTCTATATCTCCTCCATACTTTCATATTTCCTAATGCCCTTAATACTGGCACTTGTCTTATCTATCACCATGAAACTATGGTATTTTTTAGGGCTGAAACAACTTCATTCATTGAATGGTCCACTGTGTGCCCAGATGTCACCATGGGTGCATTGAGAGAGCACATGTCATGGTCAAGTCCTCTGCCTCTCCAGGTCAGGACTGGTGCTCCTTCTAAATACTGAGGATATAGGCAGGAAGCACAGCCTGGTCATCAGGGACTTACAAGTGATTATGGTTTTCTACTGTTATAGCAAATACTACTAAATTAGAGGTAATTTTTAGTTAACACTCACCTTAAACATTATTATAAAGTACATTAAAATCTTAAACACTTTTTTTTGAAAAACAAAAACTTCAAATCCCTAAACCTAATCTGAAATGCTGATTCTGATGTATCCAGCTTCAAGAGGGCAAGTACTAAAATATACATTGTAGGATACCTGCTTACGAACCTCACATACTCATATTTAGAAGGCAGTACCAGACCTTCACTCAACAGCTTAACAGCTCTAAGCAGAATACTTGCTTCCTGAGCCCTGCCCTAGAGTCTACCACACAAAACAGTGTCCTATTGCCAACACATGGCAAGATGGAACAATAAATCTATAAAAGGTTCAGCAGGCAAAAAAAGGAGGAATAAATTTAAAGGATTCATCTTTAACTGATAACCCTGGTTTAGAGAAATTAATTCATCTTTAGACTTGCTCCTCCAGCCCAGAATTTGAATATCCGGTTACATCCTAATTCCCCAACGAAGAAACTGTTCTCCTACCATCTGGTTCAGGAAGAGACCACCAGTGGTGATCCAGTATTCCAGGTTCTGTGGTGACTGTCATTCTTGCTAGAACTGTAACCTCCAAGAGGTCAATAAACAAGACAATTTTCCTCATCCTTGTGTTCCCAGTGTCACTGTACAGTTCCCAGTACAGGAGGTGCTCAATAAATACTGATCGAATGGTTCAGAACTGAAAATCCTCATGAAGTATGAACTTTTCCCTTCAGCAAAATCTAATTCCAACAGCTTTAAGACCATGGCCTAACTGGACTATAACTCATGACACTCCCTCACACTTTCCTAGCTGCCCCCGACCAATGTATCTCATTTGTCAGTTTTTTCCTTTACTCAGGACCACCATCCCATTCACATCCTCCCTCTTTAGCCCTCCCTCTGTGGGACCTTTCATAACTGGGAGGATTAGGTAGGTAATACCTATGAAGCTGTGTATTTGGTGCATTCAGTTTTTAAACAAAGTATAATTATTTCAGATCTTTGTGTACAATTGTCTAGCCTACTTTCCATTCTATTCCTATTCTTATGAAACAATTATGTTCTAGCTCTCTACTTAATGCCCTACATTGCTAGGAAGTAGAAACAACTGTTTTAATTACTCTAATAAATGGATCAATGTAATAATCAGTGAATAATTCCTGGAGCCTGCCCAATGCACCAAAAAAAAAAAAAAAAATCAGTGAATAGTAACATTAGGATGTTATTCTTTTAAGGGGCTTTCATCTTAAACACCAATTATAATGTTTTATGCAAACTGTACAAATTGAAGATCGTGAAAATATGTTTTTAGAGTAGATTACCCCTGCCATCTTTAAGAATTTAAATAAAACAGATGATTAAAAATGTCTATCATAAGGATCCTTCTACTTCCTAGAAGTAGCAGATATAATTTTTCCTATTCTTCCCACTGAATACAACTAAAAACCCTAGGCATTACATATAAAACAAACATAAGAAGACTCTGAAAGGTGGAGGGAAGACAGTAGAGTAGCTAGGGACCTCAGGACCAAAGGAACAATACAGTAGTGATAGGTTCCCTGGGTTTTCCATTGCCTCATATATGCCCCCATGAAGTTGATGAACCCAGCGTTCCAGAAATGCATATGAGCACATTAAAAAAGTTCCCCCAAAGTCTAGGCTCTCTGTAGCCAAATGACCAGGAAAAGGCAGGCTAACAAATCAGAAAACTCTTAGGTAAAAATCTCTCTATACAAACCAAACAACACAGAGGATAAGAAAACCGTGGCTTCCCCCATATTCATACTAGCAAAGGTCAAGTGGGGATCCTACACTTCCACCCTCAAAAGGCTGTACTGAGATACCCAAACACATTAACCAGGCTAGTGTAAAAGAAGGCCAAGTAGGGTGTGGGAGCTTCATCTCTGCTGGCTAATAATGAGCCCCACTCCCCCACGGTTTCGGGGTCTGAGTAGAGAACTCGTACTTCTACTTCTTCCTGGCAGTAAGAAGGCCATAGTCCCTCTTCCTCCACTAGAAGAGTGTCAAAAAAAGGCAGTTAAAACAGGTTCAAATAAGATCCTAATTCTCACAATACCCAAATGTTAAGGTTTCAACTGAAAATCACATCATACCAAAAACCAGAAAGAGCTCAAACCAAATGAAAAAAGACAATCAATGGATGTTAGAAAACCAAGATGAAGAGGATGTTAGAATTATCTAATAAAAATTCCCAAGATGTCATAATAAAATGCTTCAGCAAGTAATTATGAACAGTCTTGAAATAAATGAAAAACAGAAAGCCTTATCAAAGAAATAAAAAGTCTCAGCAAAGAAACAGAATACATAAAGAAGAACTAAAAGTAAACTTTAAAACTGAAAAATACAATAACCAAAATTAATAGCTCAGTAGAAGGAACAAATGAAAAAAATCAATGAAATGGAAGATAGAAATTATGTGATCTGAACAGGAAAGAGAAAATAGACTTAAAAAAATGAACAAAGTCTCAGGAACTTGTGGGACCATAACGAAATCTAAAATTTGAGTTTTCAAAGTTCTACAAGGACAGGGAAAAAAACCACAGGGTTGATAAAGTACTTGAAGGAATAATGTCCCGAAAAATTCCAAAATTTGGCATAAGATTTATCCACAGATTCAAGAAGCATAGTAAACCCCAGAATCCATGCCAAAACTCATCATAAACTTCAGAAACCAAAAACAAAGAAAAAGTCCTGAAAGCACCAAGAGAAACAACCCTCACCTATATGAGGAAAAAACAATTCAAATGATCACGGATTTCTTATCAGAAACCATGGAAGCAAGAAGTAAATGCCACAACATTTTTTTAAAGTGCTTAAAGATCTGTCAACTGTCAATTCTCTATCTGGTAAAATTATCCATTAGGAATGAAGGAGAAATAAAGACATACTCAGGATAAAGGACAACTAAGAGAATTTGTTGCCAAGAGATTTACACTAAAGGAACAAAAGAAAGCTCTCTAAACAGAAAACACACACACACATACAACAACAAGAATGAAAGAAGAAAATTTGGAACACAAGGAAGGAAATAAGAACCCAGTAAACAAAAATATGAGCTACATACAATAGACTTTCCTTCTTAAGTTTTCTAAATTGTTTGATTGTTGAAGCAAAAATGAACACTATGGGATATGGTTCTAAATTATAAAAGTTTAAGGCAACTATAAATGCAAGAAGGTAAACAGACATAAAAGGAGGTGTGCTAGTTTGAAACTCTTGTGTACCCCAGCAAAGCCATATTCTTTTAAACCTAATCCAATCTTGTAGGGGCAGACCTAATGTGGGGTGGGATCTTTTGATTAAGCTGTTTCCATGGAGATGTGACCCACCCAATTGTGGCTATGACCATCTGATTAGATGGAGATGTGACTCCACCCATTCAAGGTAGGTCTTAATTAGTTTACTGGAGTTCTTAAAAGAGCTCACAGAGGGAGAGAGCTCAGAACTGACATGGAGAGCAGAGAAATGAAACCAAGACACAGACATTTGGAGATGCTAAGCTAAGAGATGAAATCTAGAGTTTGCCTTGGAGAAGCTAAGTGAGGACACACAGAGGCTCAGAGAAGAGGCCACTGAACCAGAAGCTGAAAGCAACGAAACACAGGAGCAAAGAGCCAGCAAATGTTACCATGTGCCTTTCCATGCGACAGCAAGACTCCAGAAGTGATCAGCCTTTTTTAAGTGAGGGTATACTTTTGTTGATGCCATAATTTAGTCATTTTAATGGTCTTAGAACTGTAAATTTGTAACCTAATAAATTCCATTATAAAAGGCAACGTATTTCTAGTATATTGCATTCTGGCAGCTTTAACAAACCAAAACAGGACATAAGGTTTGTATCCTTCACTTGAACTGTAAAATGATGGCACCAGTAGACAGTGGTAAGCTATGTAGGTATAACATAATACTTACAGTAACCAACAGCAAAGCTATACAAAGAGATACACTGAGAAACATTGTAGATAAATCAAAATAGAATTCTAAAAAATGTTCAAGTAACCCAAAGGAAGACAGGAAAAAGAATCCTGAAAAACAAAAATCAGAGAAAACAAATAGAAAACAAAAAATAAAATGACATAGCATCAATTAATAATGACAGTTAATATAAATGGTCTATATCCACTGATTAAAAGATACTAGCAGACTGGATTAAATAAGAAAGCAGGAGGGGGTAAATTAATACCAGCTGAAGTAGAGTTCAGAGCAAAGAAAATTACCAGAGACAGAGAGGGATATTATATAATTGATAAATAGGTCAATCCACTAAGAAGACAGAGCAATCCTAAAATGTATGTGCAACAACAAGAGAGCTGCAAATATGTGAGGTAATAAATGATAGAACTGAAAGAACAGAAAGTACAATTATAGTTGGAAACTTCAACATCTCCTCTCTTAAAAATTAGAGAACTAGACAAAAAATAAGCAAGAATATAGAGGAACTCAACATCACCATCAAACAACTGGATCTAACTGACATCTACAGAACACTCCAATCAACAAGGACAGAATGTACATACTTTACAAGTGTCCAGGGAACATATATTTAGCCAGGTCACATGCTGGGCCATAAAATAAACCTCAACAAATTTAAAAGAATTAAAATCATACACACTAGGAAAATGCAAATCAAAACCACAATGAGATATCATCTGACACCCACTAGGATGGCCATTATCAAAAAAAAAAAAAAACAGAAAACAACAAGTGCTGGAGAGGATGTGGAGAAAGAGGCACACTTACCCACTGTTGGTGGGAACGTAAAATGGTACAACCACTGTCGAAGGCAGCTTGGCGGTTCCTCAGGAAAGCTAAGTATAGAATTACCATATGATCCAGCAATCCCATTGCTAGGTATCTATTCAGAACATAAGAGCAAGGACACAAACGGACATCTGCACACCAAAGTTTATAGCAGCATTACTTACTATTGCCAAGGGATGGAAACAGCCCAAATGTCCATCAACAGATGAGTGGCTAAACAAGCTGTGGTATATACATACGACAGAATATTACACAGCCGTAAGACAGAATAAAGTTGAAGCATGTAACAACACAGATGGACCTTGAAGACATTATGCTGAGTGAAATTAGCCAGAAACAGAAGGACAAATACTGTATGGTCTCACTAATATGAACTAACATTAATGAGTAAACTTGGAGAATTGAAGATAAGTACACAGGTTGTTAGGAGATAGAAATAGGATAGAGATTGGGCAACTGGTGCTGAAGGAATATAGATTGTGCAACAGAATTGACTGTAAAAATTCAGAAATGGATAGCACAATACTACCTGATTGTAGCACAATAATATAAGTACACTGAATGAAGCTGAATGTGAGTATGATAGAAGGAGAAGGGCTGGGGGCACCTATGAAACCAGAAGGAAGATAGAGGATAAAGACTGAGATGGTATAATTTAGGAATGCCTAGAGTATACAATGATGTGATTAAATAAACAAAAAATATTTTTGCATGAGGGAGAACAAATGA
>PVIY010054160.1:0-14353 GCA_004026745.1 Myrmecophaga tridactyla | reverse complement strand
CCTTCTGGACGTCACCTGACCTCCATCCTTAAAAGCTGCCCGCACCAAAGCCCATGCGCGCACTCACCTCCCTCCATCTTGGGTTTGGTGAGTTCTGCACGGGAGCGCAGAAATCACCCCCCCCCCCTTAAAATTTCCTGGTGTACCTTTCTTCTTTCTCACCCTTTCGCCTCCTAAACCTTTCATCTGGTGCCAGAAACCCGGGAGAGGAGCGCGGGTGCCGCCTACCTGGCCAAGGGCACCCCGGCTTCCTCTCTCCTCCTTCCTCCACAAAGCCAGCAACAAGGGATCCTTTGGCCCACCACTACATGCACCACAGATTGGGTAAGTCCCTTCCCTCCTAGCCCTGCTGCCGGGTCTCACGGTTCCGAGAGAGTCTGTCCGTTAATTACTCTCCGAAAATTGTGAATTCACGTCAGGTTCTCTTCCGAGGGCTGAGGTGAACGGGGACGCCCGCAAGCGTCATACCCTTTTTCTGGGACTCGAAAAGCTGTGGGGACGCCCCGCTTCTCATTTCCCTCCCAAATTCAGGTCCAGGACCTGAAAGGGCCTCAAACCAGGGTGAGACGTCCCCTGGGGAGACGAGCCCCCGCTCGTAAGAGCTCTGAGGGCTCTCTCAGGGCGTTGGGACGCCGACACCCCCTGGGCCAGTCCTTTCTCCTCTGAGACCCGTCAGTATGGGCAATAAATCCTCAGAAACCAAACCTTGTACTCCTCTGGGTTGTCTCCTGACTAACCTACCCACACTGGATTTACTTCCAGACATCCGGCCAAAATGCCTCACTTACTTTTGTAAAAAGGCTTGGCCCCAATATCAATTGGATAATGATTCTCATTGGCCTGAGGATGGGACTTTCGATTTTAATGTCTTTACAAACCTCCGCAACTTTTGCCAGAGGGACAACAAATGGGCCGAAATTCCTTATGTCCAGGCTTTTTTCTTTCTGCGCTCCTGCCCCTCCCTTTGTATCCTCCTCTCCCTCGCTCTACTCTCCCCTCCCTCCAGTGGCACTCCAGTCGCCATCTTGCCTTTCCCTCCCCTCTTCTGCTTCGGCAATATCTCAGTCGTCATCTTCTCCTTCTCTTCCTCCTTCTGTTCCGGTGACATCCCAGCCGCCATCTTGCCCTCCTCTCTCCCCTTCTGCTCCGGTGGCACTCCCACCGCCATCTTGCCTTTCTCTTTCTCCTCCACCAGCGGTGCTCCAGCCGCCATCTTACCCCCTCTTCCACCCCTGCTCCAGCAGCATTCCAGCCACCATCTTACCCTCCCTTCCATCTCCATCCAGTCCCCTACTATCCTCAACAGCCTTGCCCTCCTCACCTATAAGCTCTCATACCCACTCAAAGAACTCTTTACTGTCCACTACGGAAAGTTGTGGGACCTGAAGGGTTAGTTCGAGTACACCCCTTTCTCCCTAGCTGACCTCTCTAACATTGAGGAACGGCTAGGTTCATTCTCCAGTGACCCAACCACCTATACTAAGGAATTTCAATACCTAGCTAATGCCTATGATTTAAACTGGCATAACATTCATGTAATCTGCTCTTCTTCCCTAACTACAGATGAAATGGACCACATTTTCAATGCAGTCAGGGCTCATGCTAACCAGGTGCATATAACCGACCACACCATGCCGGTAGGGGCCAAGGCTGTGCCAGACCAAGAGCCAGGGTGGGAATACCAGGTTGATACTCTAGCGGGGAGGAACGGGCAGACTAGACAGGACAAAATGCTTACATGCCTCATAGCCGGCATGCAGAAAGCTTCACATAAAGTAGTAAACTTCCATAAGCTAAGGGAAATTACCCAGGGTCCTGATGAAAACCCAGCCACTTTTCTACACTGCCTCACAGAAGCCTTCTCCCAATAAACCTGCCTTGACCCCAATTCAGAGGCTGGTAAAACGGTTTTAGCCACACACTTTATATTCCAATCGGCTCCAGATATAAGGCTTAAGCTTAGAAAAATTGAAGACAGTCCTCAGGCCCCTATCTGTGACCTGGTAAACACAGCCTTTAAAATTTTTAATACTCGTGATGAACTAGAGAGGGCAGAAAAGGAATCCCGGGACCACCAAAAGGCGAATTTACAAACCCAATCCCTGATTGTGGCTCTGCGGCTCACTTCAACGGAAAAGAAGTTGGCTATACAGCTAATCCACCACCAGGAAAGTGCTTCAAATGTGGCCTCGATGGACACTGGTCCCACCAGTGCCCCAATCCTCGACCACCCAAGGGACCATGCCCTCTCTGTGGTACAAAGGGACATTGGAAAAGTGACTGCCCCTCGGCGCCTGGCCGTGGAGGGGCCATCCTTCCAACCCCTAACCCATCGCTGGCAGTCCTGGGCCTGGCCACCGACGACTAATGACGCCCGGCCTCAGCGACCCCAATCACCCTCGTTGAGCCCAGGGTAACAATCAAGGTAGCAGGTAAGTCCACCTCCTTTTTAGTGGACACAGGGGCTACCTTTTCTGTCCTCCCCTCCTACTCAGGTCAATTCCTTCCTTCCCAGGTCACGGTTTATGGGCATAGACGGCCGTCCTTCGTGCCCCTTAACTACTGGGCTGCTTACATGTTTAATAGAAGGGTACCCCATTACACATTCTTTCTTAGTAATGCCTTCTTGCCCCAGCCCGCTAATGGGGCAAGATCTTCTTGCCAAGTTAGGAGCCTCACTACACTGGATAAAAAACCCTCAAACAAAACTTCATAGCAAGTACCAGACTAACGTCACTATCCACAACACCACCCATGCCCCCAAAGGACAATATTTCTGGTGTAACGGAACTCTTACCAAGTGCCTTAACTCCACTGCCCCAGGACCATGCTTCCTGGTAACTATAGTTCCTCAATTGACCCTCTATGGGGAGTCCAAACTAACTTGGCTACTGCACTCTCCTCACTCAAAAAGGG
This sequence comes from Myrmecophaga tridactyla, assembly GCA_004026745.1. Taxonomy (NCBI): domain Eukaryota; kingdom Metazoa; phylum Chordata; class Mammalia; order Pilosa; family Myrmecophagidae; genus Myrmecophaga; species Myrmecophaga tridactyla. The sequence goes on along the minus strand of PVIY010054160.1, from coordinate 11,437 downwards.
CTGCCTTTCTTCCTATCCTAGTAGGCATCAGCCTAACCGCTTTGGTCGCAGCCTCAGCCGCAGTGGGAAGGGCACTGGGACATGGTATTTTAACCTCTCAAAACTTTGAGACTCGACTACAGGTAGCCCCGGAATTAACATCAGAATCCCTCTCCTCTCTACAATGCCAACTCACCTCACTAGCCCAGGTAACTCTTCAAAATCGACGGGCCTTAGACCTGCTGACAGCTGAAAAAGGAGGAATGTGTATATTCCTCCAAGAGGAATGCTGCTATTACATCAACGAGTCAGGTCTGGTGGAACAAAATATTCAAACCCTAAACAAACTAAGAGACGATCTCTATCACAGAAAACAAGGAACCAACTCTGCCTTAAGCTGGTTTTCTTATCCTCTGGTGACATGGCTCCTCCCACTACTAGGACCAGTTATCATAATCTGTTTCTTTCTCCTCCTAGCTCCCTGCTTCCTCAACTTCCTTCAGGGACGCATGAAGGAACTGTCCCGGGTAGCAGTCAACCAAATGCACCTGCATCATTATCATCACCTGCCCTCCTCACCAGATTCCTACAGCCAGCCTCCCCACTCCCCTGGCCATGACAGTTCCAGCCTATAACCCCACACCACCCCATTACAGCAGGAAGCAGCCAGAAAGATCTCGGCGCCCTATTATCACAAAAAGGCTGGAATGTTAGGTCAGGGAACAGGGAAGGGCACTGCAACTGGAGCTGCGGAGGCTGTGTCGCCCCTCCCAACCTGACTTCAGGAACTAATGAACTGCCCCTTCTGGACGTCACCTGACCTCCATCCTTAAAAGCTGCCCGCACCAAAGCCCATGCGCGCACTCACCTCCCTCCATCTTGGGTTTGGTGAGTTCTGCCCAGGAGCGCAGAAATCACCCTCCCCTTAAAATTTCCTGGTGTACCTTTCTTCTTTCTCACCCTTTCGCCTCCTAAACCTTTCAGTTATCTCCACAGAGCTGTGGCTCAATCAATTATGGATATTGAACTTGATTAGATGGAGTTGTGTCTCCATCCATTCTACGTGGGTCTCGATTAGTTCACTGGAATCCTATAAAAGAAGAGACATTTTAGAGAGAGTCCCTTTTGAGAATGAGAGAGCCGCAGAACCACATCAGAAGGATGAGAGAACCACAGAATCCACCGGCCAGTGACCTTTGGAGATGAAGAAGGAAAACGCCTCCCAGGGAGCTTCAAGAAGCAAGAGGACTGGAGAGAAAGCTAGCAGATGCCACCATGTTCGCCATGTGCCCTTCCAGCTGAGAGAGAAATGCTCAACATCATCAGCCTTCTTGAACCAAAGTATCTTTTCCTGGATGCCTTAGATTGGGCATTTCTATAGACTTGTTTTAATTCGGACAATTTCATAGCCTTAGAACTATAAACTAGCAAATTATATTCCCCTTTTAAAAAGCCATTCCACGTCTGGTCTGTTGCATTTCAGCAGCCAGCAAACTAGAACAACATGTTATATTTCACAATTAAAAAACGTTAAAAAAAAAAAAAGAAATCTAGAATGTTGGACAGAGTCTTTATACTTAGATCTAGTATGTTAGTTATAAGGAAATGCCAATTGTTTACTATAAACATGTTTTAAAATTGCCCTTTATTAATCCAAATGATATAAATGCCATTAGGTAAATACAAATTATTCATTACATTGTAAATCTGTTTACTATGTGCTAGTACAGTCTTACAACCTAGAGAATATAAACAAAAAATATTGCTCTAGAGTATGTCACTTTATGCTCCCCCAAAAGAACTCAGTTTGTTAGAATCTACATTTTTTTAAGCTGATACAAGTGTGTAATAAATAAAGAATAATCCGGCAAATGAGAGTTTTAGAGGGAAACAAAAAGGTTGATGGCTTAGAGGGACCTACTTTTTTAAAAGGACAAATCTAAAAATAGATAGCGATAATATTTTAGTTAGATTTACTAATGTCTATTAATAAGAACTCCTTCACTGTGTTGGGATCATGTTGAGATAATGTAATCATTCTTATATGGTGAAGCTGAGTATGCACTGAATTGTCATCGCGAGATGCAGCCAGCCTGGCTTAGACTATGACCCCTGGGAATTGGATTGCCCTGCTGGCCTGGTAGAGTTCAGCATATCAGAAGATCTGGAAGGGAATTTTCGCATTTAGTACTGAGTTCACAGGTTCTGTCAGTTGTCAGTGGAATGGCTTGGTTCCCCATTTTGGCCCTGGCAGCATCACTTTGTGAAGCTGCTGCCTCTGTGTGAGGGGACTCCTAGTGTTCTGTTGTCTTTTGTACCTTTGTTGTGGAATATAAATACAATGTCTGTCCTATGGTCAATACAAACTGCTGCATGGGGGTGAATTGTGGCAGCCCAAGGGTCTGAACCCTCCTCCCTAAGGGAAATGAGTGGAGCCTTGAGCACACAGTGGTCCACGTGACCGGAATACAGACAATGAAGGTCACTGAACCAAATCACTGTTGGTAATCAACTTTCATGAGACTCAGCTGAGACATCTTTGTGGCCTGCTATATAAGGCACTTTCCCCTTCCTCTGGTTTTTTTTTTTTTTGCAGATCACTGATTTCCATTTCCTAACAGCCACCACTGGAAAAGAGCTGTCTCCTGTTGGTAAGTCCCAGATTAAACTCATGGGGAACTTTTTGGCTGGTGTGTTCTTTGATCTCTGGGTTGGAACACTATATGACAAAACAATTCCTTTCCAAGATATATATTCAAAAGAAATGAAACATGTCAGCACAAACATTTGTACACAAATGCTCATAGCAGCATTATTCATAATAGCCAAAAGTAGAAAGAATGCAAATATTAATCAATGGTATATGAATAAACAAAATGTGATATAACTATACTATAGAATACTATTTAGCATAAAAAGAAACTACTGATACATACTACAACATGGATACATGTTCAATAAAAGAAGCCAGATACAAAATAAAATATATTGTATGATTCCATTTATATGAACTGTCCAAAACAAATTTCTAGGGATAAAACATAGATTAATCATTGCCTGGGGATGGGAATGGTGCATGCCTATAAATAGGAATTAGGTTATCTTTTACAGTGATGGGAATGTTGTAAAATTAGATTGTGATGAGAGTTATACAGCTTTATAAATATACTAAAATTAATTAAAGTTTACTCTTAAAATGACTAAACTTTATGGTATATAAATTGCATATCAATAACACTGTCTAAAAAAACAAAGACTGGATGTATCATGACAGCACTAATTCGTCTAAATTTCTATTAAAGTATGATAACTAGAACTGAATACTCAGTATGACTAAGCAGTGCAGAGTAAAGTAAGAAAGATGACAACTTTATACAATCAATAAAGTTATAGTTTTATGAAAATAGCCTAAGCCTACCTTCTTTGTGTGTGTATGTGTTGGATGGAGGGCAATTTGCAGGATAATTATCATTTTATAAAAGGAAATGTTAACAAACCATCTTTTAAATATAATCTTGTCCTGTTTAAAGCCAAACAATTTAGTTTTATAGCTCAAGGAACCTAATCTCTTGCCCTTTTTTGAAAATAATGTCAATACAAGCCATAACTTTTTCAGAACCTCTCCTGTATTCTCTTAAAAGTTACTGGTATACATCTGAAATGGCTGCATGAAAAGCTCCACTGATCCACTCCCCAATGAAACAATCATGAGTAATAAAAATTATTAAAAAACAACAACAACCATTTAGAGTTTCTGGAGATTGTCCTAAGGGCACATGGCAAATATTTTATTCAAGAATATATGCTAAGTCTTGATAAAAACAGAATCTGTACTAGTGTTTTAGAATAGCCAGAAGGAAATACCTGAAGTTGTGGAACTGTAATCTAGAAGCCCTGATATTTGATAATGATTGCCAAACTATATTGCCTGTGTTTGTGTGGATCTACTTCTGGGATGTTTTGTTCTAACAATACTACACTATAATAGTTAACCTACCTCTATTGTAGGTCTTAAAATTGCATAGAGTCCAAAACTAGTGGTCAATATAAGAGGGTGGGGTAAGGAGTATGAGATCTTTGGGGTTTTCTTTTTATTTCTTTTTCTGGAGTAATGTAAATGTTCTAAAAATGGTCATGGTGATGAATGCACAACTATGTGATGATACTGTAAACCATTAATTATATACTTTGAATGAATTTAAAAAAAAAAAAACCCAGAATCTGTGGCACATAAGCCATGAGACACTCTCTTCCTCTCCTTCCCCACCCCCACCTCAGCATGATAGGAGCTCCACTCCAGGTAGATATGGATTTCCGTATAGAACACCAGTTACCCCAAAGGTAACCAACATTTCTCATTCCTCGCCAGCTCCATGTTATAAAGGCTAAATTCCAGGCAAATACAGTCAAAATGTTGGGAATTCACTTTCCCCACCCAGCCCCTACTCATAGGGTAGAGGCTGCATCCCAGGCATAGCAGGACCAGAATGCTGGGACCCTGATCACCCTTGCCCCTGCTGCTCTTGGGGCAGAGGTTCCACACCAGGAGAGGAAATCCTGGAACACCAGAAGCTACTGCCCCTGTCTAGTACTCTGTTCATAAGGCAAGTGAGTCGCTCAGAGAGAAGTAGGCCACTGTCCCCTCTTCTAGCTTCAGAATTGTGGCTCAGAGATTTTGCCCAGGGAGAAAGGTAGGCCATTAGAACAAAGAGCCCTGAAGATCTCCACATAGGAATCAACTTCATTTGGAACAAAGTGATTACATTCAAACCTAAGGGCATGCTTAAATACAATGGAGATTTTGGTATGCAAATACAATTAAGAGGAGATTCATAGCTCTATAACAGCGAGGTAGATTGTAGGCAAGGTAGTTTACCAGACAGATTTAGGGAAAGAAACAGCTTAGAGAACTAGGAAAAGAGACAGCTAAGAAGCATCCTCCTGGGGTCAGAACAAACTTCAAAGACTGTCCTCAAAACTCACCCCTGAAAATGGCCCAAATTTAACTGGATCAGAATGTACATCAATTTATGCCCCAGGGCATTGTTGGAAACAATACAGCAATCAGACAGCAGCTAGTAGAGCCTAACAGCTGGATATAATTCCAACTAAACACATCAGCAGAAGTTTAACAGAGAGATCAGAGAAAAAGCAAAAAAGAGCCCAGCTAAAATCACTGTCAACCCTTGGTGACTTTGCACATGCTAAAGAATGTGCATCTACGAATGTGATGTCGGAGGCTTCACACTATGGAAGAAACAGACCACTAAAATAGTCCAGCCAAGTCACCAAACAAATACCCATGCTGACAATTACAACAGCAAAGCCCAAATGGAGAAGGGATATTAGTATCCAGAGTTGCTACAATATTTTATCCAAAATGTCCATTTTCCAAACAAAAAAATTACAAGACATGCAAGAAAACAGGACAGTGTGACCCATACACTGGAAAAAAGGCAGGCAACAAAAAGCCTGTGAGCAGGCCCAGATATCAGATTTCACAAAGCAACATTATAAATATGTACAGAAACTGAAGCAAACCATGCCTAAAGAAGTAAAGGAAGGGTTGATGACAATGTCTTCTCATAAAATGGAGTATCACTAAAGAGACAGACATTATATATATCTACACACATATATATACATAAAGACATTATGCATATAAATATATAAAGACATTTTATACACACACACACATATATATGAAGATTAATAGAGTTATGCAATCTAATGAACAGAGGGAAAAAAAGAATAAAGAGAAATTAACAGAGCTTCAGAGGAGGTGAGACACCATTAACCACAATATACATATAATGGGAATGCCAGAAGAAGAGAGAGAGAAGGAGCAGAAAAAAACATTCAAAATGCAGTAGCTGAAAACTTCTAAATTTCATGAAAAATATTAACCTACACATCCAAGTAGAATTAGTAACATCTCAGCAAACTCTAAGTAAGACAAACACAAAGAGACCAGCTCTCAGATACATCATGGTAAAAACGTTGAAAGACAAAGAGAAATTCTTGAAAGCAGCAAGAGAAAAGGACTCATCACATGTAAGAGAACCCCAATAGAATTAAGAGCATACTACCAGAAACAATGTAGACTAGAAGACATTGGGATAACATACTTATATGCGCTGAAAGAAAAAAATTGTCAATTATGGATCTTATAGCCAGAAAAACTATCTTTCAAAAATGAAGGCAAAATAAAGATATTTCCAGATAAATAAAAACTGAGAGAACTCATTGCTAGCAGATCCATCTTACAAAAAACACTAAAGGAATTTCTTCAGGCTGAAAGCAAGTTCCTCTAGATAGTACTACAAATCCATATGAGAAAACAAAGAGCACCAGTAAAGGTAATTACATAAATATAAAGGACAGCATAAATGCATATTTCTTTTCCCTTCTTCTCTTTACTTAAAAATAATTATATAAAAATATGCAGGGTGGCTCAGCAGGCAGAATTCTCATCTGCCATGCTAGAGACCCAGGTTCGATTCCTGGTGCCTGCCCATGCAAAAAAAAAAAAAGCATATGATTATATTGTTCTACTTATAAAATATAGTAATATAATATGTTTGACAATAACAGCACAAAGGTAGGAGCAAAGCTGTACGGGGGAGCAAACAAATGACATCAGAATGTAATTTGAACCCCCAGAAGCAGATAAAGAGAACATAAAAGGGTAAATAATAACAAACCATACAAGTATACACTTGTTCTCCTTTCTCTCAGTTCCTGTAAATGCTATAAAGTAACATAAGGTAATAATTATAACAATGAATTGTTGCATTTGTAGTATAAATAAATGTTAATATCTATAACAATAACACCAAAAGGGAGGAAGAAAGAAAATAGATACATATGAGTAGTCTTTTTATATCTCACTGGAATTAAGTTAGTATAAATATAAAGTAGATTCTGATAAATTAAGATGTATATGTTAAGCCCTAGAGCAACTACTAGGAAAATAAATTTTAAAATATAGTGTAAAAAACATTAAAGGAATTAAAATGTTACACTAGAAAACAATCATTTATTGAAAAAGAAAGTTAAAGGAGGAACTGGGGGGAAAATACACAAGACATAAAGAAATAGAGTAAAACGGTTGTTGCTTATCCAACTATTTCACTGATGAATTCTACCAAACATTTAAAGAAGAATTAATACTGATTCTTCACAAAATTCTTCTAAGAAATAGAAAGGGAGGGAACACTTCCCAACTCATTCCAGGAGGCCAATATTACTTTGATGGCAAAACCAGACAAAAACATCTCAAGAAAATTATAACCAATCTCCCTTGTGAATATAGACAAAAACATCTTCAACAAAATATTAACAAATTGAATGAAGCAATATATAAAAAGGATTATTTGCCACGACCAAGTGACATTTATCCCAGGAATACAAGTTTAGTTCAACAAACAAACAAGTAAAATCAATGTAATTCAGCACCCCTTTGTGATAAAAGCAACCAATACTAGGGGTGAAAATCTCCCTGGTGATGTGGGAGAGGACTCCCAGGGGTGAATCCAGACCTGGCACTGTGGGATCAACAATTACATCCTGACCAAAAGGGGGGAAAGATGCATAATTAATAAAGAATCAGTGGCAGAGAGAGTTCAAATAGAGCCGAGAGGCTACTCTGGAGGTTGCTCTTACGCAAGCTTCAGGTAGACCTTGCTACCTATCATAACCTGCCAACCCCCAACCAGGACCATTCCAGCCAATCCTAAAGAACATCTAGGCAATTTATAAGATACTACAAGGGTTCCAGGCACTAGAGTAACTTACCAAAAACCTACAACCTCCAGATGGGTCCCTGGTCCAGATAAAGTCCTGAAACCTAGCCCTAGGTTTCTCCAGAACATCAGATAGTTCCATCTCCCTACCCCATATTAGTGGCAGACCCTTCCAATAGCAAAAATTTAGAATTTCCATAGCCCAAACAACCCCAATGAGAGGTATGGAGAGATCAAAGGTGATAGTGGAATTATACATAGAAGATAGGAGTTAACAAATGAATATGAACGCTGAATCATTAAATTAATATCTCTTTTAGTCTCCAGTATTTTAGAGCAGCTAGAAGTAAAAACCTAAAATTGTGAAATTGTAACCCATGCTAAAGTCTGCAATATGTTCTACAACTAATTGTGGTGCTGTGCTTGGAAATTTATAGATTTTTTTGTATATATGTTATTGTTCACAAAAAAAGAAGGAAAAAAAGTCAATTGTGATGATAAAAAAAGTATTTAACCCCTCTAGCCTCCTATATTCTGGGGCAGCTGGAACAAAAAATATGAGAGGATCATATTGTAGCCCTTGACAAACTCTGGGATCTATCCTGTAACCACTTTTTAAAGAGTGCTTTGAAACCTGTTGCTTTTTTATTTCTTTGCTTTGTATATATGTTATACTACACAATAAAAAATAGTGTAAAAAAAAAAAAGGCAACCAATACACTAGTAATAGAAGAGAACTCCCTCAACCTGATAATGGTCATCTACAAAAAAAACCATAGTTAACGCCTACTTAATGATGAAAGATTGATTTCCCCCTATAATTAGGAACAAGACAAGGATGTTCACTCTTACCATTTCTATTCAATATTGTAGTACAGACTCTAGCCAGGATGATTGCAAAAAAAAAGAAACAAAAGGTATATGATTTGGAAAGGAAGTAGTAACCTATCTCCATTTGCAGATAATAAGAATTTGTATTAAGTAATACACTAAAAAATCTATTAGAACTAATAAGCCAGTTCAGAAGACTAGGATACAATATTAATATTTTTAAAAATCTATTGTATTTCTATACACGAGCAAGGAAAAATCTGAAGGGGTAAAAAAACAATTCCATTTGCAATAGCATCAAAATAATAAAACATTAAGAACAAATTTAACAAAAAGTGTAAAACTATGCTTTGAAACTATAAAATATTATTGAAGAAAATTAAAGACGACCTTTTTAAAATGGGAAAACATCCCAAGTTCATGGATTGGAAGACAATATTGTTAAGATGGCAAATACTCCCCAAACTGATCTATAGATTCAATACAAGCCCCATCAAAATCCCATCTGGTTTCCTTACAGAAACTGTCAAGCTGATCATTAAACTCATATGGAAACATAAGAAACCCCAGAAATACACGATGATCTTGAAAAGGAACAAAATGGAGAACTCACACAATTTCAAAACTTACTACATAGTTCCAATAATCCAAACAATGTGGTACTAGCATAAAGACAGACATAATAAGTCAATGGAATAGAACTGCGAGTTCATAAACAAACCCTCACATTTATGGTAAATTGATTTTCAACATGGGAGGCAAAACAATTCAATGGGGAAAAACAGTCTTTCAACAAATGGTGCTGGGAAAATTGGATAGCCACATGCAAAAAAATGAAGCTGAACCCATACATCATTTCATACACAAAAATTAACTTAAAATGGATCAAAACTCAAATGTAAGAGCTAAAACTATAAAACTCTCACAAAATAATTAGGGGTAAATCTTTGTGACTGGATTAGGCAATCCATTTCTTAAAAACCCAAAGCAAAAGAAATGAAAGAAAGAATAGATAAGCTGTATTTAATTAACATTAAAAACTTTTATTCTGCAAAGGATACCATCAATAAAGTGAAAAGGCAATCCACACAATGGGAAAAATATATGTGTGCCAGTTTGCAAAAGATTATATACCCTAGAAAAGTCATGTTTCATCCTGATCCATCTTGTGGAGGCAGCCCTTTCTTTTCAGCACTGTAGGTTAGAAACTTGATTAGATTATCTCCATGAAGATGTGATGTACCCAATTGCAGGTATTAACCTTTGATTAGAGGGAGGTGTGACTCCACCCATTCCAAGTGGGTCTTGATTAGTTTACTGGAATCCTTTAAAGAGGGAACCATCGTGGAAAGAGCCAGGAAATCGCAAAAGCCCATGCAGCCTTTATCTCTCTTTAGAGATAAAGAAGGAAAATGCTCCTGGAGGAGCTCCATGAAACAAGAAGCCTGAAGAGAAAGCTAGCAGATGTCGCCATGTTTGCCATGTGCCTTTCCAGTTGAGAGAAAAAACCTGAACATCACCAGCCTTCTTGAACCAAGGTATCTTTTCCTGGATGCCTTAGTGTGGACGTTTCTATAGCCTTGCTTTAATTTGGACATTTTCACAGCATTAGAACATACAAACTCGCAACTTAATAAATTCCCCCCTTTTAAAAGCTGTTCCATTTCTGGTATATTGCGTTCTGGCAGCTTGCAAACTAGAACAATATGCAAATCATATTTAATAAGAGACTTGTATCCAGAATATATGAGGAAATTTTACAACTCAATAAGAAAAAAAGGAAAATAAAAAGACAAAAATGGGTAAAGGAAAAAAAAAGAAAAAAAAATGGATAAAGTATCTGAACAGACAATTCTCCAAAGAAGATATACATATGGCCAATAAACACATGAAAAGATACTCAACATTATTAGCAATCAGTTAAACACAAACACAAACCACAATGAGATATTACTGAGGTAGGCTAGAATAGGTCAGTCTAGGCACAGAGCGAAAGGGTTACGTCTGCTTATGCTGTTTTGAAAGATGTATGCACCCTAAAAAAAACATGTTTTAATATTAATCCCACTTTACAAAGGCAGCTGTTTCTTCTAATCCCTATTCAGTCCTGTATGTCTGAACTGTAATGAGATGTGATTTAATCAAGAGTGGTTGTTAAATTGGATCAGGTGGAGGCATCTCTCCACCCATTTGGGTGGGCCTTGATTAGTTTACTGGAATCTGATAAAAGAGGAAACATTTTGGAGAAAGCTGGAGATTCAGAGAGAGCAGAGAATGCTGCAGCACCACAAAGCAGAGAGTCCACCAGCCAGTGCTTTGGAGATGAAGAAGGAAAACACCTCCCGGGGAGCTTCATGAAACAAGAAGCCAAGATAGAAAGATAGCAGATGACACCGTGTTCACCACATGCCTTTCCATATGAGAGAAAAACTCTGACTGTGTTTGTCATATGCCTTTCCACTTGAGAGAGAAACTCTGAACTTCATCGGCCTTCTTGAATCAAGGTATCTTTCCCTGGATGCCTTAGATTAGACATTTCTATAGACTTGTTTTAATTGGGACATCTTCTTGGCCCTAGAACTGTAAACTAGCAACTTATTAAATTCCCCTTTCAAAAGCCATTCCATTTCTGGTATATTGCATTCTGGCAGCTAGCAAATTGGAATGCTGCTTTATTACTGTGATAGAAACTAGGGCACTATAAGAAATGGCTTAACTGCAAGGCACCAAACATCAGGTGTTGGAGATTTTGCCCCACTTCTCAGAAACTACTGAAACAAACAAAAAGAGGAAGAAAGGAGGATTTGGGTGATTTGGAATTTTCCACACTTAGCTTCAGCTTAATAGCTACCAACAAGCCAGCATATAAAAGTCCAAGCCTA
>PVIY010054159.1:0-14280 GCA_004026745.1 Myrmecophaga tridactyla | reverse complement strand
TTAAGAAAGGCATACTGGTAGCAGGGAAGGGTGGTGGTGCATGGGCACAGCCCAACCATGGGAGTTACTCCTGGTCTTCTACTTATCTCGCATGCACCCATTCAAGCCATCCGTAGAAGACATACCAGTCAGCTTCCATACTGGCCTGCTGCCTGATGCTTTCTCTGGGAGTCTGGAAGCCAGCTTAAAAACACATGCTACAACATGGACGAAACTTGAAATCTTCCGCCTCTGTGAACCACCACCTATTCCCAAATCTAGCCTGGTATTCCCACACTCCAACTAAGCTTGGTGATGAGGGGACCCTTGTCCCATCAGCCTTGGGGTCCCAGAAGCCAGCCCGCCCCCCATCCAGAGCCTCTGAAGTTAAGGGTTTGCTCCTGTAGAAGAAACCTGGGCAGGAGAAAAGAGTCTAAGTGGGATAAAAAAGAAACCGTTCCCATCTCAGGAAATTTCCAACAGGAGGAAGGCTTCCACCAGTTTGCTCTGCATTGAATGCCAGGACTGGGCTAAGCCCCCTGCAAATCCGTCCCCAGGGCTGCCAGATTTTTTGACACGTCTTTGCGGACCACTACCTAGATAATGCCTCGGCCCTCCTGTTTTTCTCCATCGCTGGCAAACGGACCTCAGGGTTTCAGCAGCCAAGCACCAAGAATAATGAGCCCCGGCAGAGCAGCCTGGAATTGCTGACTGCGGGTCCTTGTATTTGTTTTAAAATATATGTTCTGGCTAGGGATGGATAAATCGTGCAAGGTCCAGCACAAAGTGTGGACGATATGAAGGAGAGTTGTGACAGCCGTGGCCAGAGTCTGACTCCACTTTGGGGTACAGCCAGAATCCCCATGAAAGCCTCCTACTTCTGGAGTCTACACCATCCACTCTTATGTAATCCTTAAATGCATTATGAAAGAGTGTATTTGTGTGAGATGCCAGAGCACGTTGCTTAAAGCATTCTCATTTATTTTGCCTTACTTTGTGATCTGATTACATAGAATTTGTATTAAATCCATTTGGCAGTGTTTTACAGTGGTGGCGGGTGGGGGATCCATCAGCAAGAGAACTTGTCAAGGAGGGGAAAGCTGGCACAGCCAGACTGCTGAGAATAGAAAGTGGGGGGGTAGGGGAACAGGTAAAGGCAGTTCGGGGAAGGAAGCGTGGGAGCCCTGTCCCGTGCCTGGTGGGATATGGAAAGCTCCTGTGCTGCCCTCCAGCTTTCAGCCCTTCTACAGCCAAAGCCTAGTGCTGCCCACCACGTTTCTTCTTCAAGAACATTCAATGACATCACACTGTCTTCAGAAGAAAGCCCGAGTTCTCCATGCGACGTTTATGGTTTTCTGAGATCTGCCCTCCCCCTGCCTGTACAATTTAATTTAGATTCTTTTTTTCCCTTTCATGCTTTCTAGGCTCCACCCAGGCATGATCAACTTCCTGTCAACACCTCCCCACCCCACGTGGTTCCAGGGCCTCTCACCCCCCAACCCCCCAACCCTACCCATCGCCAAGGCCTAGACAAGCTGTCATCCCTGCCCACAACATTTCAGTTAATCCTTCTGGAAGGATGGAATGGGCGCCTGCTTTGGACACCAATGGCATTTTATTTGTACTTCTTTATGACAATTATCACTTTTTATCTTCATTTTTAGCATCCATGCTTTTTTTTTTTTTCCAAAATTGTACTTCTTACAGCAAAGGCTGCCCAAATAGTTTTTCTTCCAATCACTCTCAGCACCCAGCACAGTGACTCACACATCAGAGGGACTCAATACCTACTGAATGGCTACGTATATACCAACCCCAATAAGCAATTTCAGAAATAAGGATTCTGGATCTGGGGTCTCCGTGGCAGAAGACAACACTATCACTTTGGTCTTCTCCTCGGTGGAATGTGGCTCCAGGACTCACCTCGGTTCTTTCTCCCAGGCCCCCAGCAGGCTGCTCCACCTATGCAGGTTCTCTCCAGGGCCAGCTCCACTGCAGGGCCTTTTAGCTGTAGCCCCTGCTACCAGTGGACTCATCTCCATCTTTCTTTGAACTTCCAAGCAGAGGTATTTGGTTGCTCCGACCCAGCTTTGCATGGCCCACCAGTCCAATCAGCAGGGCCAGGGGTGCAAATGAGGTCCCGGGGCGATGTGGGCAGAAACAGCTGTGGGCCAGGGGGCACCACACAGACATGCTGAATACACGTCCTTGTACTTGGCTGTGAGCTTGGAGCTTAGGGAGGGGGAGGGGAGAAGGTGACCTGCACCCCACCTGGAGCAGCAAGAGAAACTTCTTAGGGTCAGAAGATGTCACAGGCTCCCACACACTGCAGGTGACAGCTGGGGCTGGGTGGAGGTGGGGGAATGCAATAACCACAAGTGCTCCCCACCTAATTGTACAATAAGAACTAAAAACATACGCAAGGGGAAGCAAGAGAGAGAAAAAGAAAAAGATATGAAGTGTTTTAATGTAATTAGCTGGGGGGAGACAAAGGACACATCCTTCTGAATTAAGTAATAAATTCAACATCTTCTTAGACGCTTAAGTAGAGTTCATTTGGTGCTTCCATATTTTAGATTCACATGCTACCCTGGACCCTCATTTGTTTGAGGTTTGGCTTTGGAGATTTATTTCAAAAAGCAAAAACAACACCCCAAAAGATACTGCCTGACTAATACCTGAGAGAGCAGTTTTGCCTCTAGGGGTAGCTGTTCTTACTTGCCAAGCCCTCGGTTCTCAGTGGCTCTTGCTGCTCTGTTATCACAGATGGAAAGCCACGATTAGTTAGTTGTTATAACAAGCACTAGTTACTTCTTTTAGCAGATTCCAGCAATGGCTCTTATGTACCCCCAAGAGTCTGCTCAGTTCTGATTACAGATGCTGATGGTCAGCTGTCCTCTTACCCCTGCCCCTCTCCTCTCCGTGCTTCTCTCTCTCTCTCTCTCTCCCTTCAGGAATGCTCTGGTTGAGAGGACAAATCCAATACTAATTCTAATAACCAGCATTCATCGAACACTTAATCCATACCAGGCACTTTTCTAAGCACTTTCCAGAATTACTTCACTTAACCCTCATACCGTCCCTCCAAGGCGGGCACCATCCGTGTCTTAACTCTAAAGCTGAGAGCAGGTTAAGGAATCAGAGCCCCAGACCCAGCAGGAGGTAGAGACAGGGTGCAGCCCAGGCCGTCCAACCCCAGCGGGGTGCTGTCTCTCCACCAGCTTCTCTGCTTAGCCGGGTCCTGTCCTCTCTGGACTGAGAGTGGAGCTAGGGTGAGGAGTTGGGGGGGATGCACAGAGGGATAAGGGCAAGGTGGGACTTGGCAAGGCTTAGTAAGTAGGTAGCATCAAAGCAAGTTACTGAACCCCTCTGTGCCTCAGTTTCCCCATGTGTACAGTGAGAATGATAACAGTACCTACCTCATAAGATTGTTGGGAAGATTGACTAATGCAGGGAACAAACTAGATTGACTAAGGAAAGTGGTCAGGTAAGTGTTATCCTTCCGCTCCCCCAGTATTATTCATACCCCACCCCTGGGACAGCTACAGTACTGGGAAGCAGTCTTTGCTATGTTCTGGGTTGATTAGAGCTCCCTGGATTTTCCTCTCCAAAGAGATACACTAGCCATTGACAAGAAGGCTTTCTAAGGATGGGATTTCAGGTTCCATAACAAACTGAGATGTTCTTATGTCCCTGTGTGCAATATAACTTCCATTTAATCTGTACAACTTCTGAGGTGGGAACTGCTACTATCCTGTTTTGAAAAACGGGAATGCTGAGGCATGGAGAGATTAGTCAATTTGCCCAACATCAAAACTGGGTAAGTGGCAGAGCCAGCTTTCAAACTTGGGCACATAATCAAGAGGTCTGCTGTTTTCACCCTACTGAGTCGCAATGAAAAGAGCAGGAAGTGAGAGGAAAGTATCCTAAAGGAAACTGTGTGTAAACATGGCTCCCCTGGTCTTTTGGGGAGGTGTATATTGCCCTGAAAAAATAGTGTACCCAGAAAATATGCTAAACTTGTGGCCAAGAAAATAAAGAATGTAAAAGAAAAATGCCAAGAACGGATTGCCAAGAGGTGGAGGCTGTCTTCTGAGAATATCTACCTCTAAGTCAGAGTCTAGTCAAAAATAAGATTCTCTAAGGGTAAAAAATAAATGAGATCAGACTTTTAAAAAAGCTCAGCTGTCCCTGCCCCATGAGCACCCCTCTGCCATTAGGGGCTCCCATTTCTTCATCATCACCCATGCACACCCCAAAAAATACACAGAAAGAAACATATCCTTTGCACGGCTGGGAAATTTTGATTTAGGAGTTAATCCTGCTTCAGCACAAAGACACCAGAAATAAGAGATTATTGCAAGGAACATATTTTGTCACTCAACTTTTTTTTTCCCTAGGGAGGGTGTAGCAATTTTCCTTTTTAATCATCACAATTGACTTTTTCTTTTCTTTTTTGTGAAAAATAACATAATACCAAAAAAACAACAAATTTCAAAGTACATTGCAACAATTAGCTGTAGAACAGTTTTCAAAGTTTGGTATGGGTTACATTTCCACAATTTTAGGTTTTTATTTCTAGCTGCTTTAAGTTACTGGAGAATAAAAGAAATACCAGTATAATGATTCAGTGATCATATTCATTTGTTAAGCCCTATCTTCTCTGTATAACTCCACCATCATCTTTGATCTTTCTATTCCTCTCTTTAGGGGTATTTGGACTATGGCCATTCTTACTTTTTCATGTTGGAAGCGGCTGTCAATAATATGGGGTAGGGAGATGGAACTAGCTGATGTTCTGGAGAGGCTGGGCCCTCTGCATTTTAGGGCTTATCTGGTCCAGGGACCCATCTTAAGGTTGTAGGTTTCTGGAAAGTTACCCTAGAACATAGAACCTTTGTAGAACTTTATATAATGCCCTAGGTGTTCTTTAGGATTGGCAGGAATGGTTTTGGAAGGTGTTTGGCATGTTATGATAGGTAGCAATGTCTAACTGAAGCTTGGGTAAGAGTGACGTCCTGTGTAGCCTCTTCAGTCTATTTGAACTCTCTCAGCCACTGATACCTTATTTGTTACACTTCTTTTCCCCTTCACCCATTGATTTTTTTTCTTTTTACATGGGCAGGCACTGGGAATCAAATGTCAATTGAGTTTTTTTCTTTGGGTGCATGGTCCAGGAATGGATCTGCATATAAGGCAAGCATTCTCCCACTGAACCACCCATGCACTGAATGTCAATTGATTTTTTTTTTTTTTTTTTGGCATGGGCAGGCTCTGGGAAATGATCAATTGATTTTTAATTTCATGTTATTTTGTATTTATTTCCTTGGAACAATTTCACATTCTGCTTCTTATTCTTGTAGGTGGATTTCTTGAGATGGCTATCGGGCCCCCTTATGGTTTTCATTTTTATCCTTTCTATAAAACCATCTTTTCACTTTGTCATTCCCTGGGACTTCTATTGAGTCCCATGGCCTCAATTATCACCTCTACCTAGGCAGCTTGAAATTTTACACCTGAGTTGCAACTGCATCTGACATCTGCCTTGGAGTTTTCATGTTCTTACAGCCAGGGCTGGGAAAGATTTGTTTTCCTACTCTTTTCCCAATGTGGCTGATGAGAGGAAGACAAAAGTGGGGTACCTTAACTTCTGAAATCCAGTACACAGAGCTAGAGTGAGTTCAATATTTGCTGCCTTTTAGTTAGACCACTGAGTGCTTCTTAAAAAAAAACAAAAAAACTTTAAGCCTGCTGTTCCTATTATTTGCAACCCTGAAAAAAAATAGCTACATTGTTTCTATCCTTTCCTTAGAAAGGCCCTTCTCTGTCCTGCATATTTCAAGCTCCGGCTTTTTCCATTTCATACATAATCTAACCAATGGCAGGAGACCCTCAGTCAAACAGATCTGGGAGTTTTGTAACTGAGAAATCAGGATGATTTTGATTACTGAATTATTGTATAGATGTTATATTTTGCTTTCTGGTATATTAGACAGAGGCAAATACCTGAAATCTCTGAACCATAATCCAGCTGCCTTGATCTCTGATGATGATTGTATAGCCTTTATCTTGTGCCCTTGTGATTGTAAAAACCTTGTGACTAATCTTCACTTGTACCCATTTATCCAGTTTTTCAACTTTAGAGTCTTATGATCACTAAAGACAGCCCCTAATGTTTATTAATGACAGTCTTGGATCAGCCCAGAACTAAGCCACCCCAAGTCCAAAGTTATCTTTATAACCAAGACTGGATTTAACTAAAATCAGCCCACCTGACATGTGTAGTAGCCTAGACTTTAACCTACAAGTCACCTATACCTCATTATAATACTAAAAATCATTCCCATCATTATATTAAGGCTGCCATTTTCTTACATATGTTCTGTGACTAAGCATGTAATTACTCTGTACATGCTCAATGATTAGATCATCTCTAATAACACTATCTGGGGCCACTGTTTTCATTGTCCTAAAACCTGCCCATCTTTCAATTCTATACAACTATTAGAATTACTGCAGTTTGGGGAGACATATTTTTGGCTGACAGACCATCTGCTCTTCTGCAATGTACCTAGCAGTAGACTTTCTCTCTCTTTGAAACCCCAGTGTCTTAGGAATGGTTATTTGAGGGCATCGGGCAAAAAAAAATCCACCACCTTTGTCCAGTAACAATTTGGCGACCCAGATGGGACGATGCCCGAGCCTCCAGGGTCCCAGCAGAGCAGGTAGGTGCCGTAATTGAGCCTTTTGCAGCCATGGATTATATTTAGTCTAGAGTCTCAGCAACCAGGGTTACTCTGTTCTGCCAGCATTCAAGAAACTTTTGACACCTTAAAAAGCTTCAACTAGAGAATTGTTTCCAGTTCCATGTCTGGACATCCAACTGGGTGAATGGGCCATCAGTGTAAAAGTGGATTGGGGAGTAAATATGGCAGCTCAAGTCCCCTTGGACCTGCCTTTAAGGCCCTGTCCTGCTTAGAATGATCCCCTTTGCTCTGGCCTCTGCACCTTTCTGTTTTCTGGGTACCAGGCTGTACGGGGTTTGAAGCCCCAACCTAAATTTGTCTGCGGAGTATACTCCTGGAAAATGAGTAATCTAACAATTAATTGGTATTTAATGAAATCGAGTAGGGCTGTTTAAGTGCTTGCCAATGTGTTACCTAGATATAGTAAGAGTTTAATGCTTGTTTAATTGCTAATTGGTATGTTAAGCATTTAATACTTATTTAATTGTTAGTTGGTGTGTTCAGTCTAGTTGTTAATTGGTGTGTTACTTAAATGTAATTAATGTTAAGTGTGTTTAAATTTGTCAGTAGGTGTCCTACTGCATTTGTATTAGTGAAGTGTTCCTAATTGGCTACTGATTATGGAAATTCTTTCAAAAGGGAAACTTTGGGCTGCATTGAAAATGTAAAAGATTTTATTTTGGGTCTATAAAAAAGGGTTTATTTCTATAGGGTAATCTGGTCTCAATATGGGAAATGGCCTGAGAATGGCTTTATGGAAAGTTATGATGTTATAGTTAAAGTTAGAAATAGTAAAGTCATCCTGCATAAGAGAGCAGAAGTGGGATGAAATAATATTTTCAATCTTTTATTTGTCCCTCTCAAAAGTATTTCTGTGTTTCTGTTTAACTAAATTTCCACTTGTGTCTGTCTGCCTGTTCAATTAGCTCATACCTCCGGATGGTAACAGAACATTGACAACAAAAGTTATTTAAGAGCTCTATTTGGGTGATAAAATTCAAAAGCCTTAGTCTTGTAATTACTATAAACAAACCTGGACATTAAAAAGAAACCACTCTCAAGTTTACTTAAAGCTGCAAAGGGCTGCCAGAGGGTTGCCTCTGGGAAAAGCCAGACCTTTTCCAATTTCCAGCTTTTAGTGAAATAGATCTAATAATTTAAAATAGTAAAAAAAAAAAAAAAAAAAAAAAAAGTGTAGGAAATCTCAAATCCCACCCAGCCCTCACATAAAAACTTTTAAATTCAAGTTCAACCAGCCAAGCTGCATTCTTTCTGTCCCACCTATCCCTTCCCCCAAGGCCTAAACAACTAAGATAGCCACGAGAGTAGATGGGGATGGTAATGGCTTAAAATTCTTTTTATGAGGCCTGGAGATTGGAAATGGTAAGCATAGACAATGCTACAAAATAGGGCAAGCTTGTTTATAGTATTTCCCAATAATACCTTCGAAATGGTGTTAGAAAGAAAGCCATACCTGAAACAGAATAAACGCTCACCCAGTTGTGGAGAAGAAAATAATTTATTCATGATCTTGCAAGAACGGGCGCTCAGTTGAAAAATGATGACTGGTGCACCAGGCAATAGGATGCCAAGGCTTTATACCATAAGCCTAGCACACAGGTCTCTGCCCTGTTTCTCTGCTGATTGGATACTCCAGAGGTTACAACCTATCCAGATAGTCTAACTAACTCAAATTTCCCGCCAAAGGTTCCCACTTTTGAATATGCTTTACATTTCAGTGACCCTGGCTGTTACATATTTAAACTTGTTTCTACCTAATTCTAGGCTTGCATCAGAGGCTCTCCCCTTTCTCTGCCTATGCCATCAACTGTGAAAGCTAAACTTAATTTTATTCTTATAGATGGTAGTAATCATATCATTATTAAAATATGAATAGCCTTGAGATAGAAATAACTGAAT
This sequence comes from Myrmecophaga tridactyla, assembly GCA_004026745.1. Taxonomy (NCBI): domain Eukaryota; kingdom Metazoa; phylum Chordata; class Mammalia; order Pilosa; family Myrmecophagidae; genus Myrmecophaga; species Myrmecophaga tridactyla. The sequence continues at coordinate 5,635 of PVIY010054159.1, read as the reverse complement.
AAAATCTAATTACCAAATTTACAGTAAGTAAAATGAAAGGTTTTTGAAAGATATGGAAAAGTTTTCCTGGATTTAGGCTTGGGACAAATAAAAAAATTATAGGATATTTTCCAGAACGTGATAGTCAATGTACTTTTTAAATAGTTTGTAATATTAAAATATTATGAAAACAAAGAGATTTTTTCAATCTCTAATAAAAGGAATTTTATGATAAATTTTCGAATTGAAGAAATACAATTTTATTCAGCTTGGGTATGTTCTCCCTCAATCTATACAAGCTTACTGATAGAATAAACTAGTATTATAAGTATATTCTCAAAATTTCTCTTAAAAATGTCTAACTAAACAGGTTAGGTTGCATGAACTGAGTAATGTACCTGGTAAATGATGTCACTCATAAAATATTATAAAAAAAGAATATGCTGCTGCTTCAAATATATTCTATTTAAGAAATCAGTTAAGTTTAGAAAGAAATATAAATGAATTTTTTATAAGCTTAATTGCCTGGATTTCAAAGACTCTGGCTTTTTAATTATTTTGCCATTTGTTACCTAAGTATGTGAAAGAATTTGAATTTATAGTGACTTTGTTCATGTCAATCAGTATATTTCTGTTCGTAAGTACTGTCATAAATAGGAAAAACCTAGTTTTTAGCTTCAAAGAGTTTATATTCTAGTTAGAATATACATGTACTGTGGCGTGGTATGACAGTCATAATAAAGGAATAAAATACTGGAAGAATTTAAAAGGCAGATAGATAAAGAATAACCTAAGAAGACCTCATAGAAGAAGTGACACTTGTAAGACCTTTAAATAAGGAAACAGCATTTAAATAAACAGAGCTTTGAACTAGTTTTTTTTTAGAAGCTATATTTTAATTTTGTGAACTAACATATTCCTGGTGTTATTTAGCATTTGGGAATAATGTTGAGAAAAAATTGAGTTTTTTCTGCATATAAAACTCTTAAATATTGAAAAGCTGATTATATTTTAAACTTGGAGCTATTCTGACCTTTGAAGGTAGTGCTGGATTGGGCTCAGAAATTTTAAGCACATTGTACAGTAATAATTTGTGTGTTGTGAATATAAAGTATATGTATGCCTGGCTGTGTTCCAAACCCAAGTATAAATTTTTTTCTTCTTCCATTATTTTATGCTGTCTGTCTCTTCTCCTCTTGAGAAGAAGAGAATGAATACTGTTATTAGAAGGAAGTTATGAATGTTCAAAAAGCTTTGTGAATTTATCAAATTTATTTTTGATTATGTGCAGTCTGAATAAATAAAAACTATAGGTGGGGATAGAGTATCGTTATTATTTCCCATACTAAAGTAATCATATTCTCTGATTAAGAGTGAATTTTGTTTGTATGCTGACTGTGAGCCCTGAGCATCGACTGTGAGAGCTGTAAAAAGTTCATGAAAGTAAATTCTATCTGTCATAGTCAGTGCTGATCAAAATTTAATAAGCCTGTTTATCACATATTTTGAGAAAAAAAGCTTTTGGGTCAAGACAGATTTCATACAAAACTAAAGTTTAGTTTTCTTTTTGCTAAAATAATGTGAATTGTTAGTTTACTCTGAATGTAAAGTTTAAAACCAAAAGTTTTTTTCTTAATCATTCAAGTACTCTGTGTATAAAACAAAGATTTTACATTAGAATAATATCTTTGTTAATGTTTATGTTGGCCTTAGCATCCTTTATTTCAGACAACACGTCTTCTCACCGTTTGGGGAAAAACTGCTACAAAGAATTTTTTCTTTCACCTTCTAAAAGTAAGGTGCTAAAATAGTTTAACATATTGCATAGGAGTTTTTTGGGGAAGTATTACAATGGTTAAAGGGATTTTCTATCTTGTTGGCTAAAATTGTCTGAGTAAAATATTATTCACATATTTAGAAATTTTATAAAAATTCCTAGAGCTTTAACAATGTTCTCACTGTCCATATTAATTGTTCTCACTGCTAATATCCTGATATTAATCTGTGTGATGTCAAACAGTGGTATGATGCTGTTAGCCATGGTTTTAGTTATTCTTTTTAAAAAGCTACAGATCATAGAAACATACAAATTTACTTGTCAGTTGCACTGCTTTGCTCTAATACTTCTCTAAAAGTATATGTGATTGGCTATAGGTCAGCGCTTCATCTGCAACAAGGAAAGACTTTGAAAGACAGCAGAACAAATATATAAATTATATTTTTTCGGTGAATTAACATAACTCTGGTAAATGTGTAAAAGTGAAACAGACCAAAACCTCTGCTATGGTTTGTAAACATAAAATAACTGTCTAATGTTTTTACTTCTGAAAGTAGCTTCATTTTGAAATGCTTATAAAAATGACAGCTAGATAGTAAACTCTGTTTTCTTTAAAAATTCTGAAATGTTTTGCTTTTTGTATAATCTAGTAGTTCCCTGCAACTTTAAGTATCTCTGTGACACCTGAGACTCAGATTTAGTTCTCTAGCTCTGAAAGTCAGTATTACTCCATATAGCAAATGTTAAAAAAACAAACAAATTAAAAAACAGAAGATCAAACTCCAGTTAAAGATGAGACTGAAACTGATCTGGTTAAAACTAAAGTAAATAAATATACGAGGTGAAAAAAAAAATACAGTCTGTATTTTAAAACTTTAACTCTTATGTGGGCCAAAAGACATGTTATTCTGTACAAAATTTAAATTTTTTGAGCACACCATCTAATTTAACCTGTGTGGTCAGTTTATTTAAACAATCTAATTCAGCTTTATTTGATATAGACCTTAGAACAGGGAATAAAATCTGAATGTTCTGTACAAGTTAATCTTATACCCTGATCCATTTCAGAGTATTTTGGGCAGAAAATGAAAAAGTATTTACAAATTCCCTTGAGGGACTGGAAAAAGTGGAACTATTAAACTCCCCTACCTGGGGAATTCTTGGTATTTTCTTAAGCAATAGGGGTTCCTAATTTAATAGACCAAGGTCTCAATCTTGGGGTCTGCCCTTATGAAATTTATTTCTGTAATAGCAAATCGAATCTACTTATAATTAATGCCTAATAGTAATCCCCAGAGAACCTCTGTTTTTACTCAAATGTAGTCTCTCTCTAAGCCAAACATTGACCTCCCCCCTACTTGGGACATGATTTTCATGGGTGTAAGCCTGGTCCTGGATGGTGGGTTATGTCTGGCCCTGGCATCATGGGGCATGACCCCCAGGGATGAGCCTGGCCGTGGCATTGTGAATTAGTTGACCAAAAGGGGAGAAAGAAATAGAATTTCAACGGCTGAGAGATTTCACATTGCATCAAGAGGTCATTCTGAAGATTACTCTTATGCACAATTCAGCCAGATATTGCAAACTGCCACAGTATGGAAAACCCCAACCAATAGTATTACTGGAAACCCTGAAAGTTATTCTGGACTCTATACAATTTTACTTATTAATTTTGTTTTTCAGAGATTTAAAACTTTCAGATTATTCTAATACTAGATATGCTCTGAAACCCAGAAATACCAGACTCAGGTCATCCCTCTGTCCCTTGATGACAATGCCCCTTTTCAGACTTGAAAAAGTTAGAAATATCCCTCAAGATAGAGAGACAACAAATGAGAGGGAGGAGTTGTAACTGAGAAATTGGGATTTAAAGGATGATTTTGATTATCAAATTATTGGATAGATGTTCCTTTTTGCTTTCTGGTATATTAGACAGGGAGAAATACCTGAAATCTTTGAATTGTAATCCAGCTGCCTTGATCTCCGATAGCGATTGTATAGACTTTATGTTTTGCCCCTGTGATTATAAAAACCTTGTGACTAACCTTCACTTGTACCCATTTATCCAGTGTTTTCACTTTGGAGTCTTGGGATCACTAAAGACAGCCCCTAATGTTTATTAATGAAGGGCCTTGGGTCAGCCCAGAACTAACCTACCCCAAGTCCAAGGTTATCTTTATGACCAAGACTGGAACCTACCAAAATGGGCTCACTTGACATACGCAGTAGCTTAGACTTTAACCTACAAGTCACCTATACCTCATTATAATACTAAAAATCATGCCCATGAAAGCTGCCATTTTCTTACATATGTCTTGTGACTAAGCACGTAATCAATCTGCACACGCTCAATAATTAGATCACTTCTAATTACATCATCTGGGGGCCACTGTGTTCATCATCCTAAAACCTGCCCATCATTTTTTTTTAACTTTTTAAAATTGTAAAACATAACATATGTACAAAAAAGCAATACATTTCCAAGTATATTTTAACAAGTAGATACAGAACAGATTTTAAAGTTTGGTATGGGTTATAGTTCCACGAGTTTTTGTATTTTCTTCTAGCTGCTCCAAGACACTAGAGACCAAAAGAAATGTCAATATAATGATTCAACAGTCATACCCATTTGCTAAACCCTAGCTTCTCTTCTCTATTATACTCCTCCTTCTCTCTTTTTTTCTTTTCTTGGTGAAAAGTAGCATATACATACAAAAAACCAATAAACTTCAAAGTACATTGCAACTATTAGCTGTAGAACAGATTTCAGAGTTTGGTGTGGGTTACAGTTCCACCATTTAAAGTTTTTACTTCTAGCTGCTCTAAGGTACTGCAGACTAAAAGAAGTATCAATATAATGATTCAGCAATCACACTCATCTGTTAAACCCTACCTTCTCTCTATAATTCCACTATCACCTTTGATCTTTCTCCCACTCTTTAGGGGTATTTGGGCTATGCCCATTCTAACTTTTTCATGTTAGAAGGGGCTGTCAATAATATGGGATAGAGGGATGGGACTAGCTGATGTTCTGGAAGGGCTGGCCCCTCTGCCTTACAGGACTTATCTGGTCCAAGGACCCATCTGGAGGTTGTACATTTCTGAAAAGTCACCCTTGTACATAGAACCTTTGTAGAATGTTATATAAGTTGCTAAATATTCTTTAGGATTGGCAGGAATAGCTTTGGTTGGGGGTTGGCAAGCTATGATAAGCAGCAATGTCTAACTGAAGCTTGCGTAAGAGTGACCTCCAGAGTAGCCTCTCAACTCTATTTGAACTTTCTTAGCCACTGATCCAGTATTTGTTACACTGCTCTTCCCCCTTTTGGTCAGGATGGCATTGTCTATCCCATGGTGCCAGGACCAGGCTCATCTCCCACACTGCCAGGGAGACTTTCACCCCTGAATGTCCTGTCCCACATAGTGGGGAGGGCAATGATTTCACTTGCAGAGTTGGGCTTAGAGAGAGAGAAAGGGACAGGCCACATCTGAGCAACAAAGTGGTCCTCCAGAGGCGACTCTTAGACATGCTATAAGTAGGATAAGTTTCTCCACTACATGCATAAGCTTCACAAGAGCAAACCTCAAGATCAAGGGCTTGGTCTATTGATTTGGGTGACCCTAATGTTTGACACAGTATTTGGGGTTTCCAGTGGTAAAGTTTAATAGTTCCTATATATTTTCTCCCATCCCTGAAGGGACTTTATCAATACTTTTTTATTATCTGCTTAATATACTCTGGGATGTATCCAGGCATTGCATCAAGCTATATAGGATTAAAGGCTCTTTCTTATTCTGGGCTCCTTGTGTTTGGATTGCTTAAATGATCTATCCAGACAGGTTGAATTAGATTATGTGCTACAGAAAATTTAGGTTCTG
>PVIY010054158.1:0-14352 GCA_004026745.1 Myrmecophaga tridactyla | reverse complement strand
AAAAAACTCATACATACCATACCCTTACCCCTCCCTCTCATTGATTGCTAGTATTTCCATCTACCCAATATATTTTAGCCTTTGTTTTCTCTAACTTTTCTATACCCCTTATCACTCCCTTTCATTGATCACTAGCATTTCAATCTACTAAATTTATTTTAACCTTTGTTCCCTCTATTGTTTATTTATTTTTAATCCATATGTTTTACTCATCTGTCCATAGTGTAGATAAAAGGAGCATCAGACACAAGGTTTTCACAATCACACAGGCACACTGTGAAAGCTGTATCATTATACAATCATCTTTAAGAAACATGGCTACTGGAACACAGCTCTAATTTTCAGGCAGCTCCCTCCAGCCTCTCTGTTACACCTTAACTAAAAAGGTGATATCTATTTAATTCATAAGAATAACCTCCAGGATAATCTCTCGACTCTGGAATTTCTCAGCCATTGACACTTTATTTTGTCTCATTTCACTCTTCCCCCTTTCGATAGAGAAGGTTTTCTCAATCCGTTCGTGCTGAGTCCCAGCTCATTCTAGGATTCCTGTTCCACGTTGCCAGGAAAGTCCACGCCCCTGGGAGTCATGTCCCATGTAGAGATGGGGAGGGCAGTGAGTTTGCTTGTTGTGTTGGCTGAGAGAGAGAAGCCACATCTGAGCGACAAAAGAGGTTCTCTTGGGGGTGACTCTTAGGCCTAATTTTAAGTAGGCTTGACCTATCCTTTGTAGGGATAAATTTCATATGAACAAACCCCAGGATTGAGGACTCGGCCTATTGCTTTGGTTGTCCCCACTGCTTGTGAGAATATCAGGAATTCTCCACTTAGGGAAGTTGAATTTTCCCCCTTTCTTGTCATTCCCCCAAGAGGACTTTGCAAATACTTTTTATTCAGTTACTGTCATCTTCACTACTAAAACTGTTATCCTTCTAGACATAAGAAAAAGGAAAGATTCCTGGCAACCAGTACACTAAATCCCTGAAAACCAGGGTAAAGAAAGCCCTGAAAAGAAGCATTTGACCAGGGAAACATGAATTCAGTGTTTAAATGAAGCAAAGTATCTGGCCAGACCCTGAACCATATATGTGCATAGGCAAACTGGAAGCAGCCTGCCATACACATAACAACATATAGTTTCAATCTAACCAAATTAACTGCTAAAATGAAAACATGCACACTCTGAGGAGCAATGTAAGGGAATCTAGATACTCCTAAACATAACATTCATATTCATGAGGCAATCCAAGATTATTGATATTACTCAGTCACAATGGAAAAGACAAAAAATAGTTTCTAACCCTAAAAGATCAATATGTTGGACTTATTAGACAGAGACTTTAAAAATGCTACTATAACTGTACTCTATGAGGTAAAAAAATATATATGATCTTAAATTTGTAGAGTCTGTTCTGCTCAGCTGATGTTGCCAGTGTGTGACCTTGGTAAGAAATTGTTGAACTGTGCTATTCTCCCAGGAGGAGACGTACTTTGATAAAGTTATCTAGGTCCCAGGAAGCTCCTCTCGGTCTCTAGCCAGTTCCCAGAGGACCACCTGGACTGGTCACATAAGCTAATTGGAATCCGACCACTATTGTGTAAAACCATCATATAAACTGCATGCAAGCAGCTAGAAAGAAGAAGAGGAGAGGACAGAGAAAGAGGGAGAATCTCATCTGAGAGGAGAGAAGGATGCTGTGCTCGGGGCTTTTCCAGTAGGACCCTGAAAATGCTGTCTCCAGGATTCCCCAGCACTCCTCTTCAGATGCTGGTTCTGTCCCACCTGGTGATGTAACTATGTCTCACTTCTAACAACCTTTTGATTACATTCCTAATAAATTCTGTTTTTATATCATTGAAGTCTGTGTTGTCCGCGAATCCGAGCCTCTAAATTAAATGGCCACAAATACCACGTTGCCTTTCATGCAACAGCCTGTTGGTGGCTCCTGACCATCAGAGGCAAGTGGACACCATTGCCTTAGTGGGTACCATGGCCAGAGGGACAGCTGGAGGCATTGACCATAGCAGGCAACTGGGACCAAGGATGGACCATGTTTTCCTGCGCCAAGCTAAACCGCGGACCCAGAAGGGAGGGGGTCAAGGTCATCTGCCCTGCTAGACTTTCCCCTCTCCCAGACCCAGTGTCATGGTCAGGTTCTTGTGTCAACTTGGCCAACTGGTTATGCCTGGTCATCTGTTCGTATGTTGCTATGAGGACATTTCATGGACTTAAATCATGACTACATCAGCTGTATCCACAGCTGATTGCGTTTGTACTCAGCTAAGGGGAGTGCCTTCTGCTATGAGTGATGCTTAATCTAATCAGCAGAAGGTTTTTAAGGAGGATTCAGAAGAGACACTCACTCTTCCTGCTTCAGCCGGTGAGCCTCTCCTGTGGAGTTCGTCCAGACCCTTCATTAGAGTCACCAGCTTCACAGCCTGCCCTGAGGATTTTGGACTCTTCCATTCCCATGGTTGCCCAGCCAGCCTCTCCTGAAAGTTCACAGTGGACCTTCATTGGAGTCACCAGCTTGCAGTCTGCCCTACAGTCTTTGGACTCTACATTCCTACAGTTACATGAGACACTTTAATAAATTTTATATCTACAGATATCTCTTGCTGATTCTGTTTCTCTAGAGAACCCTAGCTAGTATACCTGGCCACTTCTCAGACCGAGAGCCCATGGCCTAAAGGGGCATGGAGCCCCCTGAGGACACTCTTACAAGTGGGCACAGCACATACCCCCTCAGGCCTCTCCAGAGAACTGGGCACTGGGAAGAGAGGCCCTGCTGGGTGGAGAGGCCCTGCAAGGGCCAGCAGTGGCAGGGTCTGAGCTGACCGAGACCAGGGCCCGTCCTGCAGCTCCCAGGTCCCCACCACCCAGACCCCTGAGAGCCTGATGGGGTGCCTGCACTTGGTGGCTGGGAGAACCCTCCCATTGTTCTCTTTGCCTGCCGGGTAGGGAGCCAGTGGGGCAGAAAAGACCAAGTGGAAGCCCCTGAAACTGCCCCCTGCCCTGGCCTACATTGTTGGTCAGAAGCAGGACTACAAGGGGCAGCAGAGGGAGGCCAGAGCCAGCTCAGAGGCTTGAAGGAGGCAGGGAGGGGCCCTGCTGAGGCAGCACCTGCAGATCATGTAGGCCCTGCAGGAGCCCAAGAGCAGGTGCCCCAAGTCGGAGGAAGCAACGAGCCGAAGGTGCATATTATGGGTTGATTTGGGCCCCCCAAAAAAGGTCTGTCCAAGTTCTGAGCCCTAGGACCTATGGAAATAGCATCTCTGCAGAGGAAACCGAGGTAAGGTGAGGATATACTAGAGCCATGTGGGCCTCATCCAATAGGACAGGTGTCCATCCAAGGAGAGATATAGTGACACAGACACATGGGGAGCAGTCCATGTGACCAATGAGGCAGCGCTGGAGGGAGGTGACTGGAGGATGAAGAGGAAGCTAGGAGCTAGGAGGACACAGAGGAGACTCCCCTCTAAGTTTCAGAGGGAGCGTGGCCCTGCTGACCTCTTGATTTTGGATATGCAGCCTCCAGAGTTGTGAGATGGTGCATGTCTGCTCTAAGCCCCGAATAGGTGGCCCTTGACAATGGCTGCCCCCGAGAACTGAGATGGTCCATGTGCTGGTTTGAAGGGAAGTATGCCCCCTAAGAAAAGCCATGTTTTAATATAAATCCCATTTCATAAAGGTAGAATAATCCCTATTCAATACTGTATATTTGAAACTGTAATAAAATCATCTCCCTGGTTGATGTGATATAGTCAAGAGTGGTTGTTAAACTGGATTAAGGGATGACATGTCTCCACCCATTTGGGTGGGTCTTGATTGGTTTATTGGAGTCCTATAAAAGAGGAAATATTTTGGAGAATGAGAGATTCAGAGAGAGCAGCACTACGAAGCAGAGTCCACCAGCCAGCGACCTTTGGAGATGAAGAAGGAAAACGCCTCCCGGGGAGCTTCATGAAACCTGAAGCCAGGAGAGAAAGCTAGCAGATGATGCTGTATTCGCCATGTGCCCTTCCAGCCGAGAGAGAAGCCCTGACTGTGTTCGCCATGTGCCTTCTCACAGGAGAGAGAGACCCTGAACTTCATCAGCCTTCTTGAACCAAGGTATCTTTCCCTAGATGCCTTAGATTGGACATTTCTATAGCCTTGTTTTAATTGGGACATTTTCTCGGCCTTAGAACTGTAAACCAGCAACTTATTAAATTCCCCTTCTTAAAAGCCATTCCATTTCTGGTATATTGCCTTCTGGCAGCTAGCAAACTAGAACAGTCCAGGAGCCAGGACTCTTGAGCCACCCACAGGACAGCCCTTCCTGTCACTCAGCCTTTCTCTCTGATGGACTCTGCCTGGCCAGCAAAGATGAAAACGTGCATGTCAGCCGTACAAGGAACAAATATACTGCCCCAGCTCTAGGACACTGCTGCCCTATCGAGATCCTCCTTGGCAGAAATGGTGTGTTTCAGCACCACTCAGCATGGTCACCATGGGTCATAGGTAGCCAGTGAACACGGAAGATGCCAGATACTGGTATGCCTGAGTATCTGGACTTTGATTTGATTTCCATTCGCTTTGACAGCCACCTGTATCTAGCAGCTCCATAGTGGAGCATGCAGCTCCAGGACCCCCCACCCCCACCCCCCTTTAGGACTCCTGGGCCCTCTCCAGGCCTACAGGTCCTTTACAAGGAGCAGGATGGAAAGAGACTCTGGCCAGCGCACTGTGGGGTGGAAAAGGCAGAGCAGACTTCACTGCTGGGCCAGAGAACAGCTCTTGGGGCCACTGGCCAGTGAGCCCATGTCCTGTGGTCTCCAGAAGGTCTAACCTGCAGCCCCAGAGTAGCCACCATATGTGCAGAGCCCAGATGCCGGCAGGAGCTGAGGGTGCAGGTGCCGGGTCCTTGGGAGCAGGCTGCAGAGTGGATGCCGGGGTGCACCTGTCCTGCAGCCACCTCCGTTGTGCACTGCCCCAGCCCCCTGCCCAGCAATGTTCTTTTTTGGCCCCAGGCATAGATGTGCCAGGGGGGCCGGGTGTCAGCTTGGAGGGAGGGGCAGGTTGCCCAAGATCAATACCACCGTGCCCTGTGCCAGCGGCACAGCTGTGGGTGTTCTTGCCCAACACTCTGTCTTCCAGCAATGTCCCCTAATTGGGAAGACTTTCCCACCACACCCCAGCTGCAAGGCTGGAACCCCTGGGAACTGGGTTCAGGCCATGAGTATGAGGAGTTGGCGTGAGAGATCTCTCCCTTCCTGTGGACCCACTATCATGACAGGGGCACTTAGCGGATGCTAGCTCCTGTTCATTTCTCACAAAAACCCTGGGAGGTACATTTACAGGTGGGGGCACTAAGGCACAGAGAGGGTAAATAACTTGCTCAGGGCTACACAGTAGGAGAAGACGTGGCAGAGCTGCTCTGAGCCCCAAGCAGGGCTGGGAGTCTGTGAGCCCCAAGCTGCTGCCTCCAGCCCCAGCACAGGCTCTCTACGAAGAGGCAGCCCACGAGGATGACAGACAGGGAAGTCAGGAGTCAGCCAGGGGCACCATGGTGGGGCATGGCCAGCAGCCATCCAAAGTGTACCAATCCCCCACTGCCTTAGCTCCACTCCTGGTACTCATTTGGATTCAGGTCCCAGCAGACCTGAAGGCCAGCCCTATCCCCAATTTTTACCTCTCCAGTCATAAGTTCTCCCCTTTTGCTTTGGCCGGTTTGGTTGGGTGTTCTGTTCCTTGCAGTGGAGGCTCCCGACACCACATCCTACATCTTGGGAGGTCCTGGGGAGAAACTGGGGCAGGATTTGAAATGCGGATGGGCAGACGGTTTAGCGCTGGTCTCCAAGCTCCCTGAGCCCACACCTACCGCAATGGGGCTGGCAACAGTTGCCCTGCCCTTTACCCTTGCCTGCTGCCTGTTTCACTGTGGATACATGCTGCTGGCATTGGCTAAAGACGTGAGTGTCCAGATAACTGGTGTGGGCTTTAGGACTCTGTGGCCGCTCTACATGGGACCTACATCCAAGGAGGCTCCTGGCCCCTCACTCACTTGTGCCCAGGTCTCCCAGTGGCCCCCCACCCTCAGCCCCACACAGGTTCCTTTCCTTGCTCCAGTTGAGAGATCAGGTCTGGCCTGGACCCTGGAAATCCTGTCCAAAAGGAAGAAGGGTCTAAAGATACTGGTGTTAGGCCCCTCAGCTTCCTGATTGCCCAGGCTTTTTTACACCCCAGGGTGGCCCTGGGGAGCCCAGACTGGGGCAAGATGAAGGCTCAGACAAGGAATCTCCCCAAGAAGAGGGAAGGCCTGGGTCTGAGACCCCCTCACCCAGTGAGGCCCGGTTCCTATAAGTCTCCAGCATTATGTCCCTGTAGAGGGAGGGCCCTCTGCCCAGAGTGCAGGTGCACCCCCTCTTCCTGGGTGAAGTGCACAGCCACATCCCAGAAGGTCTGCGGGTCACCCTGCGGCAACATACTGGTGCTGCCCACGGGGGTCACCCGTGTAGGGTGGGGAGGAGGACACAGGAAGGGAAGGGGCGCCTGCAGGTGCAGCGGCCAGGACCCCGACCCAGACACCACGCCTGCCAGGGAACCCCTGTGACAGGGGGAACTAACCCCTCATTTCACTCCACCCCCAATCTGCCCCACTGTCTTCTCTGCAGAAGTCCCGCCCCCTCCACTGCCCAGGAGGCCCCTGGGTGGGGGCTGGGGAGAGGGCCCGGGGAGGGGCAAGGGGAGCCCTGGTGAGTCCGCTCATCAGGACCCGCGTGGACCGTGAGCGAGGCAAAAGCCGAGGTCACGTTCGGCAGCCCCCAGACCCTGAGGGGGGCAGCGCCCTCCCGGGCTCCTGGCCCCTCGCGAGTTGGCAGCCGTGGCGGGAAGAGGCAGGCTGGGGCGAGCCGCGGGCGCTGTGAGGCCGACCGGCACCGCTGTGCCCTCCGCGGACCCGGTCCCATCTGCTCGGCTACGAGGCCGGAGATTCGGGCCGCCCGGACTGGGGCCGCCGCTTCTCGCCTTAGCCTAAGAGGAGCCGCAGAGTTGCACCTAGAGCCGGGGCGCCCGCTGCCAGGACCCGCCTGCTGGCTCCGCCCTCCCCTTTGTCTCCCTCGGCCCCGCCCCCAGGGCACCCGGCCCCGCCCCCTGAGCGGGGGCCCCGCCCTAACCCTCGGTCCTTCTCGCCTAGCCTGGGCTCAGGCCTGTCACCTAGCGGCTCCACAGGCCCCGCCCATCGGCCCCGCCCAGAAATGCTAGGCCCCGCCTTCTTCTCCTCTCAGAGACCTTAGGCCCCGCCCCTCTGGCTAGCGCGCTCAGGTCCCGCCCATGAACACTAGGCCCCGCCCCCTGGGTACCGGGAGGCCCTTACCTTTACCTGCTGATTTGCAGCACGCCGCGATTGCAGACCTCCCGGACTGCGGGGCCCACTGTCGCAAAGGCGCCAGCGACACCTCTGGACGAGCAGGCCCACCCGTCCCGGAGCCCCCGCGTCCTCGCAGCAGTGGCGGCGGTGCAGCCCTGAGCGCGAAAGCCGGTCCCGGCCTCTGTCTTTAAAATACGAAGCTGGAGAGCAGCACCCGTGCAGGTGCGAGAGGTCTGTGCTGTGCCTAGCCGGGGTTCCAGGCGCCTGCAACAGTCCAGCGGAGGAACGGAGGCTCCGGGGAGGAAGGACAGGTGGGCGGCTTGGCCGGGCTTTCCTCCTGGGGAGCTCAGAGGGAGCGGTCAGCTCCCCACAGCCAGGAGAGGGTCCGTTTCCGTGCATCTGTTCTGTGGAAGCCTGTAGACCGAGCATGGGCCTTCGCCCACAGGTGGGTTGTGCTGTCAGGACTGACGGCGTCAGGAGGAGGTGAGAAGGTCCACCATGGACATCAGGAGGCTTTTCGGGACAGCAGGGGGTCCGCTGCGGTGTTTTCTGCGGAGAGGGCTTGGGGCCAGCTAAGGCCCCGCCCGCAGGTGCAGCCTTCTTGGCTGGGACTGTCCTCACCAGCCCGTCCAGATGTGGGGCGGAAGCCAAACATCAGCAGGTGGAGTGAGACCCTTTATTCCATCTTTGCGTCCAATCGCCTCATGAAATAGTGTGGGGTTCGCAATGGCTGTAATGGTAACTGTATTAGTTAGTGTTCTCTAGAGAAACAGAATCAACAGGGAACACTTGCAAATATAAAATTTATAAAAGTGTCTCACGTGACCGCAGGAACGCAGAATCCAAAATCCACAGGGCAGGCTGTGAAGCCGACGACTCCGATGGATGGTCTGGATGAACTCCACAGGAGAGGCTCACCAGCCGAAGCAGGAATGGGAGGTGTCTCCTGAGTCCTCCTTAAAAGGCTTCCCGTGATTAGATTAAGCATCACTCATTGTAGAAGACACTCCCCTTTGGCTGATTACAAATGGAATCAGCTGTGGATGCAGCTGACGTGATTATGACCTAATCCTATGAAATGTCCTCATTGCAACAGACAGGCCAGCACTTGCCCAATCAGATAAACAGCTACCACAACTTGGCCGAGTTGACACATGTTCCCAACCATGACAGTAACTCAGGGCCATTTTGCATTATCAACTAATTCATATTTCCCTTAAACATGCTTATATGTTAGATGGAGCCCTGATATCGACTCTTTCTCTAGGCAACTACATTGCTGCTGAACCCTAGAATTGTAAATTGTTTTGTTTTTTAAACATATTTAATTACATTTGTTCTTGTTTGCTAGCTGTCGGAATGCAATACACCAGAGACAGATTGGCTTTTAATAAAAGGGGATTTATTTTGTTAAAAACGTGTAGCTCTTCGGAGGGAAGGCAGCTAACTTTCAACTGAGGTTCTTTCTTACACGGGAAGGCACAGGGTGATCTCTGCTGGCCTTCTTTCCAGGCCTCTGGGTTCCAACAACTTTCCCTGGGGTAATTTCTTTCTGCATCTCCAAAGGCCTGGGCTGAGCTGCGAGTGCTGAGATGAGGTATACTGAGCTGCTTGGACTGTGCTACATTGAGTTCTCTCATTCAAGCATCCACCCAATTAAATCAAGCATCATTCATTGCAGCAGGCACGCCTCCTAGCTGACTGCAGATGTAATGAGCAACAGATGAGGTTCATGTACCATTGGCTCATGTCCACAGCAATAGATCTAGGCACCTTCACCTGGTTAAATTGACAACTGAATCTAACTACCACAACATTTTATTATATTTTCAAAAAATTAAATTTAAACATTTTGGTGTTAAAGCTCAAGAACAGGTTAAACCAACCTATGCTGAAAAATAGAGTAGTGGTCGTCTCAGGCGGGGAGTACACCTGGGAAGAAACTTGAAGGAACTTTCTGGACCCCCCCGTGCCTATTTGAAGTTGTTATGTACCCCAGAAAAGTCATGTCCTTTAATCCTCATTCTTTGTTGCTGGGTGGGACCTTTCTGGTTGTTTCCATGGGGATGTGACCCACCCAATTGTGGGTGGTAACTTTTGATTAGATGGTTTCCATAGAGATGTGTCTCCATCCATTCAAAGTGGGGTTGCTTACTGGAGCCTTTTAAGAGGAACCATTTTGAAAAAAGCTTAGAGCCACCAGAACCAAAAGAGCCCACACAGCCAGAGAACTTTGATGATGAAGAAGGAAAATGCCCCTGGGGGAGTGTCATGAAACAAGAAGCTGGAAGAGAAAGCTAGCAGACATCACCATGTGCCCTCCCAACTGAGAGAAAATCTGAACTTCATTGGCCTTTCTTGAGTGAAGGTAACCTCTTGTTGGTGCCTTAATTTGAACATTTTCATGGCCTTAGAGCTGTAACTTGCAACTTAATAAATTCCCCTTTTAAAAAATCATTTCAGTTCTGGTATATTGCATTCTGGCAGCTTACTAACTGAAACACCCCCTTTTGTGGGATTTGAGTAACAAAGGATCTGCATGTATCAAAATTCATCCAAGGTATATTCCAGGATATGATGGGCAGATAATTTAAAAGTATTGGCAAAGTCCCTTGAGATACTGGAAAAAATATATAGAATGATTATGCTTCCCACCTGGGAAATCCTGATACTCTCTCAAACATTAGGGACTCCCAAGGTAATAGGCCAAGCCCTTGATCTTGAGGCTGGCTCTTATGAAACTTATATCTGCGAAGGAGAAGCTAAACCTACCTATAATTATGCCTAAGAGTTACTTCCAGGAAACCTCTTTTGTTGCTCAGATGGAGCCTCTCTCTCTCTCCAAACAAAATCATTACCCTCTCCCCTAAGTGGGACATAATATCCAGGGGTGTGAGTCCCTGGCAACATCGGACATGACTTCCAGAGATGAGCCTAGCCCTGGTGCCATGGGATCAGTAATGCCTACCTGACCAAAAGGGGGAAAGAAATGTAACAAAATAAGGTATTAGTAGCTCAAACAGTTCAAATAGAGTCAAGAGGCTATTCTGGAGGCTACTCTTACATGAGCTTCAGATAGATATTGCTAATTGCCACAGTTTGCCTAACCCCAACCAATAGTATTCCTGTAAATCCTAAAGAATACCCAGGGCTCTATCTGAGACTCTCTAAAAGTTTCATTCACTAAGTTTATTTTTCAAAAACCCCTTGAGTTGTTTCTAGGCCAGATAAACCTGAAACCCAAAGTTACTAGTCTCTACAAGGGCATCAACCAGTTGCATCCCTCTACCCCACAATGTAGACACCACTTTTCAATGTGAAGAAGTGAAAACAGTCATTGCCCAAATATTCCTAAAAATTGGAATAAGGATCAAAGGAGAAGCAGGAATTGTGAAGAAAAAATAGGATTTGACAAATGAGTATGACTGCTGAATCATTCTGATATTTCTTTTTAGTTTCCAATGTCTTAGAGCAGCTAGAAGAAAACACCTGAAATGGTGGAACCATGACATATACAATACTTTGAAATTTGTTCTAAAGCTACTTGTTAAAATGTACTTTGAAATGTATCACTTTGTGTATATATGTTATATTTCACAATAAAAAATGTTAAAAAAAGCAGCCATAGTTGGCCAATCTCTGCTCTAGAGGAAGACAGTTCTTTCCTGCTTGTTTTCCAAGTTCTTCTCTGTACCATGAAAATGTACATGTTAATTTTAAGTATATATATTCAAGTAAGGCAGATGGTAGCTGAAATACTTTGTTCTATTAGTAAAATGAAACCACATGTAGAGGCAAAAAACCAAACAGACAAAAACCTCATCCAAGGGTACTCTTGAGATGTATGCATATCAGTGTCTGCACATTTTACCTAAAAAAGAAAAATCCCTGTAAACATATACTGCACTTTGATGATTTCTTTTTTCCCCTTATCATTTATTTTTATTCCACATGCTCTACTCATCTGTTGACAAGATATACAAAAAGAGCATCAGACACAAGGTTTTCACAATCACAGTCACATTGTGAAAGCTATATTATTATACAATCATCATCTAGAAACATGGCTACTGGAACATAGCTCTGTATTTTCAGGCAGTTCTCTCTAGCCTCTCCATTACATCTTGAATAACAAGGTGATATTTACTTAATGCATAAGAATAACCTCCAGGATAACCTCTCGACTCTGTTTGGAATCTCTCAGCCATTGACACTTTATTTTGTCTCATTTCACTCTTTCCCCTTTTGGTCGAGAAGGTTTTCTCAATCCCTTGATGCTGAGATTCAGCTCATTCTAGGACTTATGTCCCACATAGCCAGGAAGGTCCACACCCCTGGGAGTCATGTCCCATGTAGACAGGGGGAGGGTGGTGAGTTTGCTTGTTGTGTTGGCTGGAGAGAGAGGCCACATCTGAGCAACAAAAGAGGCTTTCTTGGGGGTGACTCTTAGACCTAATTTTAAGTAGGCTTGACCTATCCTTTGTGGGGTTAAGTTTCATATGAACAAACCCCAAGACTGGGGGCTCAGCCTATAGCTTTGGTTGTCCACACTGTTTGTGAGAATATCAAGAATTCAACTTGGGTGATGATTTCTATGCTGAAGTGTTTAGGAGTGAAGTGAGGCATTCATTTTGCTTTGAAATGCATCAAAAAATAAGATGAATGGATAGACAGAGGGATGGACAGGTGAATAAATATGTGATAATATAGCAAAATAGTCATTGTACAAAATAGTCATTTCTACAATATGTGTTTACTGTATACTTTTCCAATATTTTGCATTTTTAATATGTTGGAAAAATTTTCAGATTTATTTAAACAACTTTTATTAAAATTTTTATATTCATTAACTATACTTTGTCATGCTTTTAAATTAAAAAAATTTATTTTGAAATAAGTTTATATGCAAGAATTTGCAAAACTAGTACAGAGAGGCTGCATGTACCGTTCACCCAGCATCCCACAATAATTACGTGTTACATTATCAAAACCAGGGAAATGACAGTGGGTGATACTATTAAGCAGATCTTATTCAGATTTCACCAGTTTTTACATGCACTCTTTTTCTTTTTAAGGTGGTAACACATATACAACATACAATTTCCCATCTTAACCACTTCTAAGAACAGGCATACTCAGTGATATTGCAGCTTTGGTTCCAGACCACTGCAATAGAGTAAATAATGCAATAAAATAGGTCACATGCATTTTTTGGTTTCCCAGTATATATAACATTTATGTTTACACTATATTGTAGTCCATTAAGTGTGCAATAGCATTAGGTTTAAAAAATGTACATGCCTGGATTTTGCAATATTTTATTGTTCAAACTGCTAACCAACTTCTGAGTCTGCAGTGAGTTGTACTCTTTTTGCTGGTGGAGGGTCTTGCCTCCCTACTGATGGCTGTTGGCTGAGCAGGGTAGCGCTGCTGAAGGTTGGGGTGGCTGTGACAATTCTTAAAAATAAGACAACAATGAAACTTGGTGCATGGGTTGACTCTTCCTTTCATGAAAGCTTTCTTTGTAGAATATGATGCTGTTTGATAGTCTTTTACCCATAGTAGAATGTCTTGCAAAATTGGAGCCCATCCTCTCAAACCCTGCTACTCCTTTATCAACTAAGTTTCTGGAATATTCTAAATCCTTTGTTGTCATTTCAACGAGGTCCAGAGATTCTTCACCAGGACTAGTTTCCACTTTCTTTGCTCATTCATAAAAAGCAACTCCTCATCTGTTCAAGTTTTATCACAAGATTGTGGCAATTCAGTCACATCTTCATACCCCACTTCTAATTCTAGTTCTGCTCTCTTCAACACCTCTGCAGTTACTTCCTCCACTGAAATCTTGAACCCCTCAAAGCACCTGTAAGGGTTGGAATTCACTTTTTCCAAACTCCTGTTCATATTGATATGTTGATCTTCCCCCAGGAATCATCAATGGTCTTAATGACATCCAGAATGGTGTGGATCCTTTCCAGAAGGTCTTCAATTTACTTTATCCAAATCCTATCAGAGGAGTCACTATCTATTGCAGCTATAGCTTTATGAAATATATTCCTTTAATACTACGACTTGAAAGTTGAAATGACTCCTTGATCCGTGGACTGCAGAATGGCTGTTGTGTTAGCAGGCATGAAAGCAACATTAATTTCATTGCACATATTCATTAGCGTTCTTGGATGATGACGTGAATTGCCAATGAGCAGTAAATATCAACTATGGGCTTGATTTATTCAGTTAACCATGTTGTAAGCAGACATGCAGTGATCCAGGCTTTGTTGTTTCATTTATAGAGCGCAAGTAAGAATTTGGCATAATTTTTTTCCTTTTTTTAAAAAAATATTTTTATTGATAAATCTTCACACATATGGTATGTGTACAGTCAATGGCTCACTCTGTCCTCACATAGTTGTGTATTCATCACCATGATCATTTTTTAGAACATTTTAGCATAATTCTTAAGGGCCCTAGGATTATTGGAATGGTACATGAGCATTGGCTTAAACTTAAAGTCACCAGCTGCATTAGTCCCTGCGCCAGTTTGAATCTATTGTGCACCCCAAAAAAGCCACGTCCTTTAATCCTCATTCAATGTTGCTGGGTGGAATTTTTTTTATTGCTTCCATGGAGCTGTGATCTACCCAATTGTGGTGGTAACTTTTGATGAGATGGTTTCCATGGAGATGCATCTCTGCCCATCCAGGGTGGGGTTGCTAGTGGAGCCCTTTAAGAGGAAACCATTTTGGAAAAAGCACAGAGCCACGAAAGCAGTGAGAGCCACCAGAACCAACAGAGCCCTGGGGAAGCTAGCAGATCTCACCATGTGCCTTTCCAGCTGAGAGAGAAACCCTGAACATCATTGGCCTTCTTGAACCAAGGTATCTTTCCCTGGATACCTAAGATTGGACATTCTTATACCCTTGCCTTAATTTGGATTTTGATGGGCTTATAACTGTAAAATTGTAACTTAATAAATTCCCTTTTAAAAGTCATTCTGAGG
>PVIY010054157.1:0-14345 GCA_004026745.1 Myrmecophaga tridactyla | reverse complement strand
GTGTAAGGTTTAGGGTGATGGGAAAGTCCTGGGAATGGAAGGTGGTAAAGGCAGTGCAACACTGCCAATGCGATTAATCCCACTGAGTGTTATGCTCCAAAGTGGTTGAGATGGGAAAGTTTAAGTTGTATATATCTGTTTCCACAATTTCTCCTTCTAGCTACTAAAACACCAACTCAAAGACATCTCTCCACCAGTTTTCCTTCTCTCTCCTACATCATAAATTCCTCCATCTCTACTGGATCATTCCCATCAGCATGGAAACATAATTAAATTTCTCCTGTCTGAAAAAAAAATCTTTATCCCATTTCTCCTTCTAGCTACTGGGAATGTTTCCTTCCATTCCCAGAAAAATTCCTCAAAAAGTTTGTCTATTCATGCTGACTCCATTTCTCTCCTCCCATTTTCTCATGAACTAGGCTTTTGTCTCAATCATCCCATAGAACTACTCTTTTCAAGGTCATAGTGACTTCTACATTGTAAAATCTTCATCCTCAATTTTACTTGACCTTTCAGCAGCATTCAACCCAGCTGATCACTCTCTGAAATATTTACCTCATCACACACATCTGTATGTTCTGCTACTTCTTTGGCTGTGCCTTCTTGGTCTCCTTTGCTGGTTCCTCCTTATCTTCCTGAACCAGTCTGTGGCTCACTTCTCTATTTACACCCTCTCCCTTAGTGATCTCACTCTATCTTATGGTTTTAGGAACATTTATATGCTGATGACTCCCAAAATTTTATCTCTTTCTGGGTCACTGAGAACACTGAATTAGTTCCTAAGGAAAATACAGGGCTCAGTGCCTGAGAGCTTCTGCGCACAAAATTTTTATCAACCAATCAATAATAGCTGTGTTTTTTGCATATGTTTTTGTTTAAAGACACCTTATTTAATACAGATTTTTATTCATTACCATGGAACTCACACCAGCAGCACTACCACTCATACCTGAATGAAGCTTATCTAACATATATTTTCTGCATAAGACATATGTTTTAGTTTGCAAAAGTTGCCAAAATGCAATTTACCAGAAATAGTCTGGCTTTTAGCAATGGGGAATTATTAACTTAAAGTTTACAGAGCTGAGGCTGTGAAAATGTCCAAACTGAGGCATCAACAGGATGAATCTTCTTCCTGAAGAAAGGCTGCTGGTGATCCAGGACCCCTCTGTCACATGGGAAGGCACATGGCGGTGTCCACTTGTCCTTCTCTCCCAGGTTTTGTTGCTTTCAGCTTCTGGCTGCACCATCTGTGGCTTTCTTTCTGAGCTTCTGTGTTTCTCTCTTAGAGTCTGTGTTTTTTCTCTATTTCATATTCTTATGAGGGACTCCAGTAAAAGGATTAAGACCCACCTGGGGCATACCTCAACTGAAAAAAAACTTATCTAAAGGTCCCACCCACGAAAGGTCTATACACATAAGAATGGATTAGCTTTAAGTACATGATCTTTTCCAGGGTCTATTAAACCTCCAAACCATCACGGCACTTGGAAACACTAGACAGCACTGCAGCATTACGCTTGGAGGACAGAGAAATCATCAACATAAAGCACAAAAAATGTGCTAAATACACTGTGAAAATGACACCTTTTTACAATATGAGAGCTACAATAAGAAGGCAGAGCACTTTGCCTTGTTCAACTTCATCTAGGTACATGTGTTCTGGGCAACTCAAAATTTTTGCTGCTCTGCATGTCTACAAATGACTGTGAAAACACCACAACTATTGATTTTGGGCAAATACAATATCCACAAATAATGAGGATCGACTATACCCAACTGCAGTCATTAGCGCCTTCAATGCAATATACTTAATAGTAAACTACTTTTCTTGCCGACTAGCTTTTCTGGCAGTTTCCCCCATCCTGATTAATGTCAAATCCATTCTGCAGGCAACAAGTTTGAAGTCATCCTTGACTCTTTTCTTTGATACATAATTCAATCCATCAGCCACATCCTGTTGGCTCAATCATTTCCAAATCTGATTAACTCTCTCACTTTGCCTTGCTACTGCCTTCTCCAAGCCATCTTCATCTCTCACATGGATGAGTGCAGCAACCTCCTCAGCAATTGATTCTGCTCAATCCCCATCAGCATAGTCTTCACAGAGCTGTAAACCTGATCCTTTTAAGAAATGCCAGGCCATGTCACTGCTCTGCTCAAAACCCTGCCAGATTCCCCATTTTCACACCATGCTGATTAAAAGCTATAGTCTTTCTGATGTTCTACAATAACCTACATGATCTGGTTTTTCCTCTATGATATCTATTTTTTTCTCTCGCTCACTTCAGCCACAAATTGTCCTTTCGGTTCTTTGAACACCTTAGATTTTGCTTCTGCCTCAGAGCCTTTGCATTTGTTGTTCCCTTACCTGGATGCTCTTCCAGATTGCCACAGGGCTTGCTCCTGTGCCTCTTCAGCCTTTTCTTAACTTGCATTTCCCATCTACCATAGTTTAAACTTGCACACACACATGTCTCTTCCTACCCCCTTTCCAAGCTTTATTTTTTTCCCATGGTACTTACCACTTAATAACATACTTTACATTTTGCTTTTCTTTTCCTTTTCATTGTCTCATATATGCTTCCTGCAGGTAGAACCTCTATGTCTGTTTTGTTCATTGCTGTTCTATTTATTCTGTTCATTCCAGGTTGTTCACCCTAGTGCTGAAAACAGTATTTGTCCATAGCTGCCACTCAATAAATACTTGTTGAATGAATGAATAGTCGAATGAATTAAATTCACAAATGCAAGACTGGTTCAACATTAGAAAACATGTTAATGCAACTATCTGTATTAACACATTAAAGTAGGGCACTTTGTGCCCAAAAAGTATTTGTGAAAATACCAAGCCCTGTTTTTAACTCTCAGTAAGCTAGGGATATAAGGACAATTCCTTAGCCAGGTAGATAATATAGCTGGTATTATTCAAAGCATTCACATTAGAAGTCACACTGAGAATGTCTGCAGACCTCAGAGTCAAGAAGAAATGAGCATTACAAAAACACTGTACCAGGGCAAAGGCCGGTAGCAAGGACCACACGTTACTTGCCCAAAGTAGGCCTGCCCAGCAGGCTGAGATAACTCTGATCCACTGTGTGGAGTGGGAAATATCTCCCCACCTCCCAACAGGGAAGCTGCATCAGAGGCGAGCCTCTGTCTCTTAACCCTTTAACAGCCAGGGCTCTGAAATGTGACTTAGGTTCTATCAAAGGACCGATCCACCCAGAAGTCTGGAATGAGTAATTCAAGGGCGTGGAGAACAGTCCAGTTAGGATTCATTTTACCGTGGTTGCAGAGGTATCTGGTAACAGCACTGGGGCATGAACCAGAGTGTTCATACTAATAGGTGGTGGCTGTTTATGTCCTACTCTGTGTCCCTCAGAGGCTTCCTTTGCTTCTGCCTATTTGCTGAACCTGCTTTTGTGCCTTTCCTCGTAATTTTGTAAGCTACCCCCATATCCTTCCAGTAAATTCCTTTTCTTTTTGGCTTAAGAGAGCTGGGTTTTTTTTTTTTCTGTTGCTTCCAACCAAAAACCTTGAATGGGATATACTGAGGATTCCAAGTATATGGCAGCTTAAAGCCTTTTTCCAAGCCAGGCAATGCCTAGCATTGGGCATTTCTTTTGAAAATCCATTCATTCATTTGTTCAACAGACTCTGTTTCAGGGACTGAGAATACAAATGTTAAAGTTATAATCAGTGCTCCTCGAGTTTAGCAGGGGAAACCTGGACTCGAGGGGAGGTTGGAGCTTACAATCTGAAGCCCTAGTGGAATCAATCCAGCAGTCAATACTTGGCACTGACCATCACAGCAGTAAGAGAGAAAGAGCCCCTTACTGCATTTAGCTTATGCTGAGATAAACCACTGGGAGAGCTGGAGGAAGTTGGGTCTAGGTTTGATCCTCGGCATAAAAAAAAAAAACATGATAAAATTCAAAGGCCAAAGTCAGACTCCAGGAATAGGTTTAACTTGCGAGTTCTGCTGCCACCTAGAGGACTGATGTAGTACTGAACCACGTGCTGAAATGCAGAATCCCAAACCCAGCTCTGCATTGAACTGAATAAAGCAGAATTATTTGGAGGTTTGAACTTTTAGATGTTTTATGACAGTAATTAATAACACGTTGATTTATTTTAGGGCGTGATGGAACAATGGAAAACGTCTCTGATGAAAGCACATACTGATCCAACATGTTTCCAGAGACCCCTGGACCCCTGAAGACCCAGGTTTATTATTTGGGAAATAACTAAAGCCTCAGAATACAGCCGTGAGTCAGCAGATCACTTCAAAGACAGGTTCAAAATTCATCTACTTACAAAATGTTCCTGAACTACTTTTTTCACTTCAAAGTGAGCTGTTGGCTCACATGGAGACACACCTAGCACCAGAAGATGAAATGGAATTGGGCACTGCGGTCAGGCCAAGCCGACTCTCCCTTTATATCAAGTGCAACACCAGGGGCCCTCTAGTTTCAGGGCCGCGAGCAGCTGTAGAGACAGGCTCTGGAGTCAGCCCTGCCTCTTTTGGAATAACACTGTATCATTTACCATGCCTGTAGCTTTGGATCTGAGCCTCAGTCTCCCCAACTACAAAAATGGATATTGTAATGGTACTTATCTCATGGGGCTAGGGTGAGAGTACATGAAAAATGAAAGTAAAGGATATGTCCAGTGCCTGATATGTGGTAAATGTTTAATGAATTTTAACTGTCAGTTGTTTGTAGATGGTTTTCTGGTGAGGCCTTGATAGGACATTATACAAAACTCTCAGCTCTGCAATACATCTTTTAAAACAGGGCAAGAAAAAATATATAAATTTTATAAATTAAAATGTGAAAGAAAATATGTCCCGGTATTACATGGGCAACTGAAGCAGGGCCCCAGAATCTCCCTCATCCAAAATATAATAAAATTAACAAATATAGGGGGAATCAGTAAAAAAATCAAAGTGGCCACCAAATGAAGAATTAGATACACCTTCATGCAATTTCCTTCAAAGAGCGGGAAGCAAGGGAAGAAAGCAGGGATTCTGGGCATGGTGGGAATGACAATTCCCTGTCCCCTTTGATATTAGGCATGATGACTTGCCTTGGTAAATGTGAGCAGAAGCTCAAAGGCCTAGTATGTGCTTTGCCATGTTCCCTCCCCACTGATGTAGCAGTGGAAGCGCACGTGGAGATGAATTCACTGCTAACCTGTGTCCCTGAGCTCCTGCCATGAGAAGGGGCCTCTGTGGACCTGTGTTGGACATAGAAGACAAGTGAAAAATAAAGTGTTGTTTAAGCCACTGAGTTACAGGAGTTGTTTGTTACTGCAGCATAATCAAGCCTATACTGACTGATATAGCAACACCAGAAAAGTACAAAATCAGCTCTCAAGAGTCCCAGCCTCCACGTATTAGCATGGCATTTCCACAGATGAGGAAGAGCCACCTGAGTTTTCAATACTGGGACACTGTATTGAGTTGGAAGCAGGAACCAACACCCATAAAAGTTAGGTTCCACTAGTGATCATAGCACATTATCCTGAGTATAATTAACAGAGCTGAATCATGTGTGAACGTGCTTGCCTGGGAAGTTTAGAGTCATGTATGTCACCAGAAGGAAAGCTAGAGGTTAAAACATGGGAATGTGTAACACAGTGAATCTTGCAGTGGACAATGACTATAATTAAAACAAATATTAAAAAGTTCCTTCATGAACTAGGACAAATGTACGTTGCTGTTATAAGCAGTTAATAAGAGGGCTGTGTGGGGAAAAATGCATCTATTGCAAACTACGGACTACAGGTTAACAGTAATATCTTAATATTCCTTCATCAGCAGCAACAGATGTATCACACCAATGCTAGGGTCAATGATGGGGGGAGTAAAGGGTATGGGATGTTTGAGGTTTTCTTTATTTTTATTTTTGGGGGGTGTGCTGGTTTGAAATGATGTATTTACCCTGGAAAAGCCATGTTTTAATCCTAATTCCATTTTGTAAAGGTAGCCATTTCTTCTAATCCCTGTTCAACATTGTATGTTTGAAACTGTAATCAGATCATCTCCCTGGAGATGTGATTTAATCAAGAGTGGCTGTTAAACTGGATTAGGTGGAGGCATGTCTGCACCCATTTGGGTGGGTCTTGATTAGTTTCTGGAGTCCTATAAAAAAGGAAACATTTTGGAGAATGAGAAAGATTCAGAGAGAGCAGAGCAGAACAACATAGCCACAAGAAGCAGAGTCCACCAGCCAGCAACCTTTGGAGATGAAGAAGGAAAACGCCTCCCGGGGAGCTTCATGAAACAGGAAGCCAGGAGAAGAAGCTAGCAGATGACGCCCTGTTTGCCATGAGCCCTTCCAGATAACAGAGGAACCCTGACTGTCTTCACCATGTGCCCTTCCACTTGAGAAAGAAACCCTGAACTTCATCAGCTTTCTAAAACCAAGGTATCTTTCCCTGGATGCCTTAGATTGGACATTTCTATAGACTTGCTTTAATTGGGACATTTTCTCAGACTTAGAACTGTTAACTAGCAACTTATTAAATTCCCCTTTCTAAAAGCCATTCTGTTTCTGGTATATTGCATTCTGGCAGCTAGCAAACTAGAATAGGGGGTTATGACAATGTTCCAAAGCTGAATGTGGTGATGAATACATAACTATGCGATGATCCTGTGAGCCACTGATTGTTAACTTTGGATTTATCGTATGGTATGTGAAGATATCTCAATAAAATTGCATTAAAGGGGGTTCCTCTATATCTTGATGAACTAAACAAGGGTTTTTAACCATCAGGGAAGGAAACTTTAGAAGGGGTGAAGACGGTTCTGAAAGCCCACTCTCAGACAGAAGACCTTGGAAGGAGACCCACAGACCAAAGAGTGGGGAGGATCCTACGAAGTCTGTTAACTTGGTCTTCCTGTGTTAGAAAAGCAAAACTGAAATGGGGAGAAGAAAGAGGACTTTGTTCAGGTTCCTATGGAGGTTCAGTAACTGTGCTGGGGCTGACTTCCAGGCCACCAGAGACTTTGAAAATATATAGAAAATTCCAGTTCTTCCTGACTTCCTAACTAAGAGCAATGAAAGAAGTGAGAGAGGTTTTCCTAGGTTAATGATTTCTTCCAAATGTTTCCTTTAATTTCCCTTGTTAGCTAAT
Source organism: Myrmecophaga tridactyla (assembly GCA_004026745.1). Lineage (NCBI taxonomy): Eukaryota > Metazoa > Chordata > Mammalia > Pilosa > Myrmecophagidae > Myrmecophaga > Myrmecophaga tridactyla. The sequence goes on along the minus strand of PVIY010054157.1, from coordinate 7,202 downwards.
GACAAGACTAGGAAAGAAGGAGGAAGAACATTTTAATAGGACACTGAGCAGCCCCTCATGACTAGATGGACAGCTTCTTTGTTTACTCCCATGTGGAGGTACATTCGTGCATGTGATTTTAGATGTATATTTTCCATTCAGTCATTATGGGAATAAAAACATTTCTAGTTCTTCACATGGAATTACATGAATGGCGAAGACCAGGAGTCCTGGATTTTGGACTCAGACAGGTCTATTTCACACCTAGGTTTGGCCACTGGGGCAGATATTAGTTGCCCCCGAATATCCATTCCACCTTCTGACATGGAAAGAGAAGCCCCAACTATCTTAACTTTATTATTTCCAAAGACACAAGACCCTGGCTTCATGCTGTATCCCAGACCTGAAGTTGACCCATAACACACAGCCTGTTTTCCTTTATATTTTGTATTTGTATCAAAATACAGCTTCAGGGCAGTGAGATGGTGGCTCAGTGGCAGAATTCTTGCCTGCCATGCCGGAAACCGGGGTTCCATTCCAAGTGCCTGCCCATGCGAAAAAGAAAATAAAAGAAAAGAAAAAATACAGCTTTGTACATGCTACAACATGGAAACCTTATGTTAGTGAAATAAGCCAGCTAGAGAATGACAAACAATGTATGACTCACTTAGATGAACTGGCTAGACTATGCAAACGCACAGAGACAGGAAAGATTACAGGGTCCTGGGGTTGGGGAGGGGAATGGGAGTCAATATTTAAGGGGTAAAGAGGTTCTGCTTGGGGTAAAGGAAGAGTTTTGGTAATGGCTGTTGGTGATGGTAGCACAACACTGTGAACAGTATGCTTGAAAGTGGTTAAAATGGGAAATGTTACCACAATTTTTTTTAATGTTTTTAATGATTAGTCAAATAGAGCTAGTGCATGGGATAAAAAAAAACAACACAACAACCATGGCTTGGTATATGTTTCACCTACTCTCTACCCATCTTCAAATCCTATCACCTAACCCACCCTCTCCTGTTTGGTGTCCTCCTTGTGGTTGAGGGGGTGCAGTCTCTCTCTTACTCTTGATTCTAAGAACAGCCATTACCCTCCCTACCACCTTGTCTGGACTCATACTTAACGTGATCACAGCCCCCAGAGCTACAGCATTGCACAACTCCACTTAGATGGCAACATGTGTGAGTATTTGGGGACACAGTAATATATGTGAATGAAACCCCTGGACTATGCAGATGTTGCCCCCTGGAGTTGTGCAATGCAGCAGTGCCACTGGCACCTGCAGAGAACCCCCGAGTCAGAGGATGAACCTCAGGAAGGCTGGGGTGTGGTGTGCAGGCTGATGAAAGTCTAAGCCTTCCTGACGTCCTCCAAGCAGAGGTTACATACTGAGGGTCCCTGGGTGGGCTCCACTCCCTTCCTGGAGGCATGGCCTTGATTGTTTATTATGTGTATAAAAAATGAAAACCATAAAACCATGGCAACAATCACAGCAATCGCAGCTTCCATCTGTTGAATGCCTTCTAAATGCTGAGCTCTGTTCTGGGCACTTGCAATATATTCTTTTTAAATGCACAGCCATCCTATGAGGGTGATGATATGTCCATTTTAAGACACTGCTCATCGAAAGCTAGAAGCTTACCCAAGGGGAAATACTGAGTTGGGAAAGGTATCTGGTTCTTAGACTACCCAAACTTACATTCTTCCCAGTATGAGGCGCTGGCTTTTAAGGACATTCAGTAGACACCTAGAAAATGTTTAAGGCGTGATGACCTCTGTAGCCTGGATTCCGTCTTTCTTACCAGCCCAGTAGATGTTTCTACAAAGCCAACCCTTAAGAGATCGACTTGGCAACTGTGAACTCCCCTGTGAGGATGCCAGAAAAGAAGCCCCCTTCAGCCTCTTTCTGCACCAACCCCCAAATGGGACCTCGCCCTCTGCGATGTGGGGTTCACCATCCCCTCCTCACACTGCATTGGGAGTGGTGCCACCCCCAGAGCCTCCCAGCACCCAGTGGTACGATGAGCCAACAGACCTGATTCCGGCGGCTGGCACAAAGTGGGTCCCACGAGGCCGAGTCACTGGCTGCCTGTCTACGCAGTTGACAGAGGCCTGATACAGTGAAGGAAGGGCTGCCCTAAGTGTCCAGGTGCATCTGTTCCCCTGAGCTGCTATAAAATGTCTTATAGACATTTGTGCCAAAAAGCAATTATAGACTTGGGTAGCCTTCTGGACGGAAGGTTTACAGAACGTTCCTCCTCTGAGCAGCTTCAGGTCAGTTCTACTCCCTGCTTCGTGATTCTTACCTGAGCAACTTCACTTCTGCACACAGACTCAGGCATTGTGTTTGCTATCTTGACTCTCTGATAAGGGAGGGCAAAGAGAGGGAGTTTAACGCAGATAACTGGGAATTGAAAACGACTTAAATACTCAAGACACCCCTGTGAAATCTGGTTATTATTTTCAAATGAGATGAAGCATCAAACTTTGCCAAAGCAAAGCATATGCCGTGTAGCATAAAGGAAAGGGGTTTGGGAAGCAGACAGAACCATGTTTCAATCTCTAACTCTGCTTTTTGTTAGCTGCAAGATCTTAGGCTATCATTTAACCTCTCTGAAGACTCATTTGCTCATTTGCAAAATGAGGCAAATAAAAATACCTACCATTCCAGCTTGTTGTGAGAATTAAATGCAACATTACATTTAATGAAATGAAAAGTCCCTTGGATGATTTTTTTGGCATACAGTATGCTCTCGAGAAGTGTTTATCTCTTACCACTATCCTTGTATCTAAAAGTCAGCATCGGAAAACTGATTCTCTTAATAATAGAATATGGGTGAAACACTGCCCTGGAATATCCTTTGGTCATTGAATTCATTTAAAATGAATTAATTTTAGAGGTAGAGAGGAAACTAAATGAGGAAGACAGCCTGTTGTCTCTGATGAACATGTAGGGCTTGAACTTAGACTCTATAAAGGTTTCATGTACTAGGTTTCCTTTCCTGGAACATATAATTCCTGGAGGGTTCAGAGGGACCAGCCTCTCCAAGATTATCAATTAATTTCATCCCCCTATCCTTTAGTGTGGACACCCCATCTCAACATGAAAAAATCTTAACAGACATTACCCAAAGATCTCTACAGATTGGGAGAAGGATTCAAGGAGAAGGAGGTATAACATAGAAAATAGGATTTAACAGATGGAGTATGGCTGCTGACTCACTATATTAAGATTCCTTCTAGTCTCTAGAGTTTTGGAGCAGCTAGAAGGAAAAATCTGAGATGGCGGAATAGTAGCCCATGACAAACCCTGGGATCTGTTCTGTAACTAGTTGTTGAAGTGTGCTTTGAAAATTACCACTTTTTTCCTTCTTTGCTTTGTATGTATGTTATAATTTACAATTTAAAAAAGGTTTTTAAAAAAGAGGGAGACAAGAGGATTGATTATGAAGGTTCAGGCTCACTCTTCTTTAGGAGATGGAAGCAGGAAACAAAACATTTTAGTTTAAATTTCAATCTCTAGAATTTTAACCCTGGCTGCTCATTAGAATCACCCAGTCCAATTAATTTCGAGCCTATGTGAGACGTTTTTCATCTGCAAAATGTGAGTTGTAATAAGGATTAAATTTTTTTTTAAATATGTGTATATCAGGTGCTCAAAAACAATATTTAAATGCCGTGTGGCTGTTCTTGTTGTTGTTGTACCGCAAGAGACTTCTGATCTATAGAGACTCGCTGTCTTCTCGCTTTGACAATCGCTGATTCTAAGGCTTTATGGTGAGATGTATCTGGATAAAGGGCTATACAAGGGCTGCAGAGGTGGGAAGATAATTGACTCTGGGGGTTCAGCTATTCCTGATGAGTTAGACATGCTCCGATCGCCCCTCTCCTGTACAAAACAACCACAAACGCAGATTATTCTAGCATTCCATTCATTCATTCTTCTTTCTTTCTTTTTTTTACAGCCCTTACTGTCAGCAGCACATCAAAGATATGATAATCAAACATTTGGGCTCCAAAGATGCCCTAGAATCCATGTAACTTGTGACTCTTACCCATCCCCCTGACTCCCTCAAAGCCACTTCATTCCTGGCCACCCCAAACTTTCTGGTTGGAAATGGGGATGGAGTACGAGGCACTGGCCCACTGTTTCTGACCCATCTTAGGTACTACCCCAGTTAATCTAGGTCTTTCTTGGCTCTGGCTCCAGCTCTAAACGGTTTCGCAGGGGAACCTGACACACCTTATCTCCTGCCCTTCCCGATGTGTGTCTTGCTCTGCTTCGGGGCCTCCATATGGAAGGGATATATGCTTTTATAGCCCAAAAGTACAGGAGAGGCAAAGCCCTGTGGGGTGAACTTTTGATGACAGGGAGATGGGAGCTGATGGATAAATGCTTTCCAGTTTATATACGTTCTTGAGCACATAAAGCCACATATCAGCAATTGTCATATTTGGTGGCAGCCAGCTCAATAACACAGGCTTCCTTGCTTCATTGCCCTTCCTTCTTCCTGGGATTTAAGCCTACCATAAACCCTCTGTTTCTGGCTCTGCTTTCTGGGGAACCCAGGTGTTTTAGTTTGCCAGAGCTGCTATGACAAATACCACACACTGGCTGACTTAACATTTCCTGGCTTGCAGTTTTGGAGGCTGGAAGTCCAATATCGAGGTATGGGCTGGCCTTATTTACTCCTGGAGTCCATAGCATTCTGATGGCAGCTTGCCCATGGCCTGTGGCATGTCTTCACTTGCCTCTGCCCCCATCACATGGCCCTTTTCTTAATCTCTGGCTTATTACTTCTAGCTTCCGCAAACTGTGTTTAAATTTCCTTTGCTTATAAGAACTCCAATCATAGGAATTTCAGGCCCACCCTTGAGTCTATTTGGCCTCATCTAAATAGGCTCTTCGAAGATGCTATTCACAAATGAGTGCACACTTCAACATATAGTATCTTCAAAGGTCCTATGTACAACTGGGTCTCACTCACGTGTCTTTATGGAAGATAGGACTCAATCCCCAACACCTGTCTAAGCCCACGAGGTGGCCCCAAAAGAAAGCTGGGATTTGGGAGTTGGATTATTCATCAGTATGATGGGCAAAAAGAATTCTATTGTGGGTGGTAACTGGAAATGGTAACAACCCTTTGCAAGCAGTAGCATCCCAATTACTCAGGCATTCACTTATGATTAATTGAGGTGATGTTCAAGTAGAAAGTGAGGTTTGGGGATATCTTGTAACTATGGCACTTGAATTGTATGGAAGCAGCGATACTCTGAAGGTTATAAAGTAGTATGCCTTCTGGTTGAAAAAAAGAATAATATAGGCTCAGGGAAGCCAATTGTCAATTCCAGTCACATGTGAAATTCACAGCTCCCTCCTTGGCAGCTTTGTAAAAAAGGAGTTGTAGGACACGTTGCGAAAATCAGACCCAAGATCTAGCTGAAAGAGCGGCCAAGTTGAAAAAAGAGACAAAATGCATGGTTTGACCTGTTTCCTATCCAGAGCTAGGGTCTTGACGGATAAAAAAGGAGTCTGACTTGAAATGGGGACATCTGAGTTCAGAATTCTCAAGTCCTTTCTTCTTTCCTGAATTCAGGAATGACCTCCGCTGACACAGATACCCTCCGGAGTTTACTATTGGAGAAACATCCCTCCACTCTTCATTGCTTCAAGGCAAATAACCAAAGGTCTCTGCACAACCTGAGCAAGGGAGCCAGACCCTGCTCTGGGAGAAAACAGCACACCAGCCAAGGGACTCACTGGCCCTGGCTACCCCATATGGCAGGAACCAGGGGTACGTGCATGAGAGTAGATTTTGAAGCTGCTGAATTGGGGGAGGAGTGGAATATAAGACTATACAGGGGAAAAGGTTTCCAACTTGGGAGTCTTCATCCATACCTCGGGACCCAGTGTAAGATGGCAGTGGCAAGAACACCCAGCTCTGGTCCTAACAGGGTGTTGGGAGGGAACTTAGCCTACAGAAAATGAGGCGGATATCTCTACGAGTTCCTTGACCTAGTGTTGAGGAAGTGACCAAAAGGCTTTAGCAGGTAAGTAGGTTGTTAGAACTGATTTACTATTAAATTGGGAGGGTGTGCTGATTTGTAGCTATTACATACCCCTAGAAAAGCCATGTTTTAATCCTGACTCGATCTTGTGGGGGCAGCCATCTTTTAATCTTAATTTAATACTGCAGTTTGGTAACTTTTGATTAGATTATCTCCACAGAGATGTGGCAGATCCAACTGTGGGTGTGACCTTTGATTAGATGGAAATGTGACTCCACCCATTCCAGGTGGGGTCTTGATTAGTTTACAGAGATCCTTTAAAAGAGGAAACATACTGGAAAGCCAGAAATGACAGAGCCTGCGGAAACAGCTGAGCTAACAAAGTTCAGAGCAGAGCTGACACAGATGCCGACACTTAAGAACAGAGATACAGATGTCTGGAGATAGTTGGAGCCTAGGAGACATCACCAAGAAATGTTAGGTAAGCCAGAACCTGGAGAGTTAAGGGAAGTCAAGAGATGAAAGCCAGCCCAGGAGAAGTGAAGTAAGGAACCCCACAGGAACACAGACTGAAAGCAACAGAGCCCAGGAGCAAGGGACCAGAAGATGCCAGCCACATGCTTTCCAGCCGACAGAAGTGTTCCAGATCCATCGGCCTTTCTTGAATTAAGGTATCTTTCCTTGGATACCTTAGTTTGGTCATTTTCATAGGTTTTGAACTATTAACTTGTAACCTATTAAATTCCCTTTTTAAAAGCCATTCCATTTCTGGTATAGCACATTCTGGCAGCTTGCAATCTAAGACAGTGGGTCTTACTCCTCTTATTGAAGCCCTTTATAAAAGAAAGAAATTTACACAAAGAGAGGGAAAGCCATGGAAGCAAGAAGCTGAAAACAACAAAATCCAGAACAGAAGGGAGAGACCACCAGACACGGCCATATGTCTTGCCATATGAGAGTCTAGGGATGCGGGTGGCTGGTATTCAGGAAGAAGGTATCACCTTGATAATGTCTTGATTTTCAGTCTCAGAACCAATAAATTCCCCTTGTGAAAGCCAACTCATTTCATGGTATCTACTATGAACAGCTTAGCAAACTAGAACAATGTGCCAGATATATTTTAAAAATTGCTTGTGGCAGTGTGGACAACCAAAGCTATAGGCTGAGCCCCCAGTCTTGGGGTTTGTTCATATGAAACTTAACCCCACAAAGGA